>JAUIMR010000935.1:0-11138 GCA_032191635.1 Sarophorus costatus
ATTGAGTATCTGAATCGACACGTCAATGCCAGTGCAATGTCAGTCGTTGTTTTAGTTAATTTATGAAATTGAAGCTCCGCAAGTTCAAATGAATTTAGCCGTCCTACCAGTAATCTACGTCAGCGTATATTCGGCAACGAAACTAGAATGTATGAGAAACACGAGGCGAAAGCAAAATCGCGGATAATCTGATTACCGTATAGCGATTACTGCTAGCGATACAGGAACGGCGTATCCTCTCGCTTAGATGGACACATATTTCGAAACGTTGATTTATGTGTACTCTCGATCCACGGTCTAATCATTATTTTCAGTCGGTGAATTTGCAAGCTGCTCCACACTTCATGGTTTCATATAGTGAATATATCAATTTAATATATAAAGAAGTACGCAAAAATCAAACGCATAGTTTCCAGGAAATCTCAATGCTGAAAACTGAATATTCATACCGCCTTTTGTTTTCGAGTTATACGTAGAAGTTCTATTATTCAACTTTCTCACTCATGCCGATATCTCGCTTGTTTCTAATGTTATAGAAAAGTTATTTTGGCGCTGGCGGAAATCAAACAAAGAGTTCAACTAAGAGTTTTATTTATTTCAAGAAAAATAATAATAATAGTTGGGGCTATTGCTTATTTTGATGGAACTCGATTTAATGGTGTACATTACGTGAATGAAAAGAAAAATAGTAGTGGATTGCTAGAAAGTTGTTGCAATTTTTTCTTAGTAGGTGGATCGTGTTGGTGAGATGCTAGAATAGTGTCTTTTCTCGGGAAAGAAACACATTGGTGAAAATCAAATTTCGATATATGTATACGACAAAATGAAAATTTAATTCTTCGAATTATAAATAGGTATCTGGACTATTTTTGAGGCTAGGGTACTTTTTAAGCCGATTTAAGTAAATATAGAGGATGTTTCAATCTCGACTTAAAAAATCTATACATATATGTTTTCGTATTAGGAACCGTTACCAAATAACTTCGTACAAATATGTTTTAAAAATTTAATTAAAATGAGCATAAATAAAATTACAATTATGCTCGTGTCGTGAGTTTCAATAGATTACAAAAAAGTACGCCTATAATATCACTGCTCATATTTTAGTGACTGTTAGTTTGTTACTATGTTTTTCGTTACATTTTCCAGACAACAACATGAAAACCGAATCTGCTATTACAAAAGTGGTGTATCAAGAATAGTTTTTAAAAAATGTGTAATCAAATACATTTTATTATCGCTTAGTTTCACGTCAAGAGACGTTGGTTGTTCCATAGCTCTCTTCTGCCATATAATCGCATTCATCTTTGTTTCCAATTTAAAATAGGAACTTAGTTTTACATAAATTCGTGGAATCTATCCACTTCTTGCATCTAGTGCACTTTTAGTATATTTCGATCACAACAAGAGTGGCAGTAGTGAGAACTTTACTTATGTATTCTGTGTAATCCGCAAACCGTAATCCTTGGTAAGCAAAACAAAATTTTAAGAATCTTGTAGATACTGCAAAACAGATATATTCAGTGGATTTAGAAGTGCGTCATCACCCAACTGAAGCCAGATTGATTGCTGAATTTGAATTTAAAAAGCTTCGCTAATTTCATCTACTTTCTTTTGCAACTAAAATGACTGGCCTTGATTAAAATTTCAATTCGATCCGTCAACATGTTATTTTTTTTCATTAATATTCTATAACACTACAGAATTTGATAATTCCGTATTCTGCAAATAAACCATTTGCCAACTAGTGCAAATAATACTATAATTTAAACATAAAGATGATGTGCTTGCTGTAAGATTTCTTTAAAACATTGGCAAATTAAAGTTGTTGATACTGATGACACAACCTCACAAAACCCTTCATTATCAATAACTTCTCCGAGACACTTCCATAACTGAGATAGTTCCAAATTTATTGCAGTTTACTTCACGATCGTTTTCTTCTATCTCGCACCCTACCGACGAAATAAAATAACTCGTTCTGGGTTGTTGCAAGTAATTATTAAATGTCGTACTCCACCTGATAACGTACTGTGAAAACATAATAAAGATGGGCGCGTTAGTGCAAGTTGTCTACTAAATAACTCATTACGTTTCCGCACGCGTATAACTTTGCGCTGAGTGTAGAGTAAACTTGTGGTTTACTTATTACGGATGGCAGAATTAACTATGCGATTCACCGTACCGTGTTGCACAAAATTTTCGCTTCCAGTTTGTTCTCATTGTTTCGCAGGCATCCACAAGTTTTCCCTTGGGTCAATCCCGAGGGGATGCCTATTGTAATATGGATGAGCGTGCACCGGTTGTGAAGCGCTTGTTTATTATTCAGAGAAAGTTGGTTTAAGCGGGTGGCATATTTTAGCGAATCCTACATACGTGATAACTCGCTTCATGTTAGCTTACGCAATTATTCATTAATTCTCGGAAGCACGAGTAATACTTTCAGTGCATTTGTTTGTTTACTTTCGGATAATTTTCTGAAAAGCATCAGCTCTTAAGAGTACATTTTACTTTATATGGATTTCTTAACGGTTTTGTTGCGTTGTTATTCTCGTTTCTACTCGTTAGTTACTGTTTTTGAAATGTAAATATTGCAGTATAATATAATATAATAATATATTGTAATACATAAATCTTTTAGCAATCCAAAGATACTTTCTAACGATAAACCCCAATAAAAGCGAAAATTAACTAATTGTAAGTAAAAATTGGTATTCTGTTCCACTAAATAATTAAAAATATATGTATATTAAATATAAAGTTAAAGATGATGAAATTGGAATATCCATATGTGACCAGTTTTAACTCAAACTAAACACTTTCTTTCGGGAGTTCATGGTGATCATGGTTTTCATTGATCGAACAATTTGTCTAGTTTTTCAACGCTACTACGACCGTAATTTAAATAAATATTAAACTTCAAATAATGGTAGAATGATTCCCATTTAAAAGTCTCATTTAAAACGTTCAAAGGATTTAGTAAAAAATAAATAATACAAAATACACGAGTTTCTTAAAAAAACGAAGTATGATATCTCTGAAAAATTTCTTAAACAATATAAAGTGCAGGAATTGGTGTAACCTTTATTTGAATAGATTTGAAGTACTAAAATCTATGTATTTTAAAATCTGTACTTAAGCAGATGACAAATTTTACATTCCTCTGTGATACAGAAACTTACAGGTTACCTCGAATACATTCAGAAAAGACATTCGATGTATCACATTTTACGAAAATAATACAAGAAAAGTCACCTAATTTCCTAGAGGTGTGAGGACCAAAACGCGACATATGGAAAATATTCCGTTTTTAAATTTGTGTTATACTAACTTAACTAACTTATTATTCTTTTTAATTAATAATTGCTTTACACATTCAGTCGATCGTAGATATACCTTTGAAGATTGCCGTTAATTTTCAAATAACCAACCGCATTTACATTTAAAAATTGTATTTTATAAATCTCTTGCAAGCATCGCTATTTATCGAAACATTTGGCCTTACACTAGATCGAAAATCGGCGGAACAAAAATCTGTTGGCACTCGAAGTCTGATGGTAAATCGTTCGAAGAAAGAATAATTTACAAAGGTACACGTGCACTTTTGTTAGTATATGTAGCTGCCGAGCGCAGGGCACCTTTACACGTGCCCTGTAAACGTAAGGATTTGAATAATTCAACTTTGTGCTCTCGGCTGCAAAATGGTTGCTCGATAGAGCTCGACTTTCAGTAAAGTATTCGAAACGTTTTTGATTATATAACGCGATAACTTAGCGGTTAAACTTACCCGCAGCTTAGTGTTCGAAATATGCGAGCTTGTATTATTTAATTAGATCGGTAGCTAAACTTCTAAAGGGATGTACTTAATGAATTAAACTACCATTCGACCTTTATTGATGTGGCAAAGAAAATGTTTAGGTAAGCCGTCGTAAGGGCTCCCGTTACTTCCGAAAAGGGCGGCTGAAATGGGTGCATCATCCCTAGACTTAAAGGTTTTTCTAACGACAGCTCAGTCCTTTCCTTTCATTTTACATTTTTATAGCGCTCCTTAACAATGCCTGCGTCAGTAATGTACGTAAACATATAATTAAGATATGTTTATTATTATATATAAAGCCAAAAAGGTGCAAATAATTCTATGGTAGAAAGTAATTCAGTAAACTATCAAATATTTCTTTTTTTTTTCTATTGACAGTTAACAATTAACAATTACTATGCGGTAATTTTATCGAAACTCACAAACCAAAGGCGTCACAACAGAAATCGGTAAATATGTGGTATTTAATTTAAAATGTTTTGATTTGAATTAAACCCCCAATGAAACCCCCATTCGGACCAATTTTGTTCACATTCCTTTTGAGGGCGGTACGGTTTAATGGAATTTTGTGCTAACAAAAACTTGAATTCGGGAAGGGTCATTGAAGATTCAACGTGATAGATGTGAATTCATTTGGGATAAAAGCATTGAGATGATGAGAAATTTAATTAACGGACTTCGAATAACATGGACGTCAAAAGCAATTTTTACGCTACCGTATTGTAATGAGACCTTCTCTTTATTGATGCTTTGATATTACACGTAATCCTGCGTAGGTGGAAAAAGTACTTTTATCTACATCCAGCGTAAATAAAATATGTGTACCAAATATATTCTGCAAATGTAACGATGTAACGTAAGAATCAAAACCAGTTTATATGTAACGATTGATCGTTAAATTGTTAACCAATTAACATTTTACAATTACGCTCCCTTAACAAAACCATTACCTATTTTCGAGCGGTATGATAACCAACTTATGACTTTATCGACCAAAAAATATGGGAACATGTCTGGTTACTTTCAGCTAAGGGACTCTAAGCACAGCCACACGAATGCGTCACCTCGAGAAAGCTTTCAGCTATTCTAAGCGGAGTCATGTGACAACAATGCGCAGTTTGCCATAAATTTCCAACGACAAAACCCTTTTTATCTTGATATTTTATTTTAGTTTGTTGTAGCAAATAGAAAACAGTTTTTGTTGGTTTTTTTAATTGGAAAGGAGTTACACTTTGTCGAGTTTGTTAACTTGACATGTCGTTACCTTAATGAAGAACTATTTCCGTACATACATTATCTTCTATCTTATTAATTATTATCACTATCTTATTAATCATTGTAATGTTAGGTGCACTGTAACTATACTTTGGCAATATAACGAGAAAATCCCACTAATTTTCAATTTGTGTGCGTTAAATCCAAATAATTCTTCCTGTACGTATAGTATTGCATTCTAATCGAAAGATATCTTTTACAGAATAATTGTTTAAACTCTTTTTGATATCTTCATTTCTTATTCTTCTTTGGTAGGTTTTGTATGAAAAAATAAGAGTGCTCTTAGATAAGGAAATGCGGTCGAATTACAAAATGAATGCCCGAAAAGTGATAGATGGCACTCAAAGGATCTTAATAGGCGTAAAATTGCCTCCGAACGAAACGTCTCGTAAATTTTCCTTTGAGAGTGTCTATACAATTTATCTGTACGCTAACCACAACTGCTAATTGGTAGCTGGAAAAAGGAGAGCTTAAATGCTATTGAAGAGCAACTTAGTTTGAGAAGTCGTCTTAATAAACGTTACTTATCTAAATAATATGTAGATTCCAAGAATTGCATACTTGTGAGATTCTCTTTGGGATAATTCGTGCGTAAGGGTGCTTGTAGTAAGTTTATATTCAAACTTTAAGTTTTAAGCTTAATAACACAACGCAACTGAAGACAATTCCAAACTAAAATAATAATATCACTATCAAAAGTTTAATATTCAAGTGGAAGACAGAAGCTCCGAACTACGTATCCCTTGCAGACAAGATACATAATTTCGCCGGAATAACGGTGCTAATTTAATTTGCAATGCAGAAGCGATCGTAATTAGGAAATGTTCAACGCCTGTTTTGAAGGCGAGCTCAGTTTCTCTACCAAGAGTTATTAGACATTCAGATTTTATAGAGATTCACGTACATTTATTACGATCCCATTTGTGCAAACATAAATAAACATAGATAATAAAGAATGTGAATAAATAGGAAGAAGTGCGAAAATATGAAAATTCAAATTATATTGTTTAATATTCATTGAGTTCGCACGAGAGACTACAACAAATAAATAAACACAAAGACTACAACCACAGCGAAAATGGAGTTGAAAAAAATGACTTACGTTTTGAAACAAGAGCAATGCTATAATCGAACTCGATTCTCATTGGCATAACATTAGCTTCGGTAAATTTTTATATGTAGTTCCTACAAGTTCGTAAATCAAATTTACGAGTAGATTTATATAAAGATTATGATATATGAGTTTAATTAAATGCTAAGTATTTTGTAATTTTAACCATTTCGTGACAGCAAATAGAAGTAATAGTACTCTATTTATTTGAATTTCTTACGATCAAACGGCCAATGTGATATTCTTTTCGGAGATTATTAAATGCTGAACATGCCAGATTGCAACCTTGATATATGCGTAATGACTACAGCTGGTAACGGCAAGCCATATGTTGCCGTTTCCGCTCGTTGTAACCTGCACAGCACATTATCGAATTTAACGGTGGAACACGTACTGCGATTATGACTCGTTGGGCTAGCTGCAAAGTGTACCAATTTTAGAATAAGTAATAATAAAAAGAATATTAACAATGGGGTCACAATTCGGGTCACAATCAATTTCATCTTCGTTTTGGATGAAGTTCAACTATTATTTTTCCTTGGATTAGATTGATAATAACAAAACCAATAACGTTACGTTAGTCATAATTGCACCAAATGTTCTAATCCCCTCTAGAACATTACAACATACCGTGTATATATCAAGGTGGTGTTTTGACAACTTTTATTTTTACTTAGGGTGATATATTTAGAAAAACAAAGCAAAATAATATTTGAATTGTGGAATAACTATTGACAGTGAATGAAAACAAAACGAAATAATGGAAAGGAATGAATGAATCTCGTTTGCATACACTAAAATATTCACTCTAAGTATAGAACGAACCCACTTCAAACTATTGTCATGATGACGAAGGTCAAACGCCATGTGGAATTATTTAAGATGTAGCGACATGGATCAAGTGGTAAACAGTGGTTGTAAATTAATAAACAGTCGATTACGTTTACTGTGTTCATAGCTAATCAGTTACTTTACAGTCTTTACTGTAGCGATTATAATGGTCTACATACATAAATGTACTGTTGTTTCTAGTGATTAAGCATTTAGCCCTCTCCTAAACATTGTTTGAAACACCTACTTCGTCAGGAAGATATTTTTTATATTGAATGAACTCAAATGTGACTTAAAGTGGCATGTAAAATCAATTGACAGTAAAAAAATGCAATAATCCATTGGATGGCAAAATAATTTTAGAATACTTTCAGGAGAATATTTTTAATTGGTGCTTTCATTTGAAATATTTAGTTTATTTCCATATATGTTTGTGTTAGCAGAGGTGCTGTGACATCCGTTTTAAATGGACTACCAGTAAACGATGATTGACAAAAAATTTTTCTTTATAAAAATTAATGTGTGCGTTAGTTAGTAAAATAGAAGACCGGTATCAAGATAAACGTAAAAATAAAACTAGATTATGTAATATTTACCGAGAACTAATGATTCCTGCTGATTGCGTATTTGAGTGCATATTTTTTTCTATTAATATGTACGTTCAAATTGGGTGTATTTCAATTGTTCGTTTCGCAATATGAATATTTGCTGTATAATTAACTTTTTGACAACGTTTTTGCCACGAAGAAGTTCCAATTAGTGAACCGTTAGCAAATAAACTATTATATTTACTTGCGGTTCGAATAGACAGTACCTGGTATTAAATAAATACAAATTTTCCTATTTTGTTGACGTTGGCATTTACCTGAAATTTTCAAATATAACATTAAATAAATAAACAAATAAATCTTGCGCAAATCGACACTGTTTGTTTGTTAAAGCTTCTTTATCGTTAAATAAAAATAAAATATAAACATAAAACAATATACGTAGGTAAAAGTTGTACAAGCAAAATAAGTTATTTGTAAGTCTTTGTGATAGTATCTAAATTATAGGAATACTATACAATATCCTAAAAGGTATTATGTTAAAGTTACAATCCTGACAAAAAATTTAATATTATCTGATGAACCAACCTTAAAAAGAAACAACAAATCACTTTCGTTTGCACTTGATTAAATACCAGCTGTTTGACATTGCTAAAAGAAGTTGAATCTGCAGTTTGGCAGATATCGATTTTGTAAATTGTGACATATGAGATTAAAGTAACAATTCTTTGTAATGTAACATATTAATAACTTTTTAGTTAAAATTTAGTATTTATTCAGTTTATTCAGATTTATACTAATTTTTATCACCGCAGTTATTATAAATTTTCAGTTTTTTGAAGTCCGAATATAACTAATTGTAATTAAAAGTCTCACAATCAGTTGACAAATCTTACATATCGCTTACACATATTCAACAATCCCACCATTATGATTTATGCTACAAATTTATACTTATAGCGGTAAAACTTCGCGTTACTGAAGAAAAAGAAAAAAGAAACGTTAAAAGTACTATTTCATGACAACGTTTTTCTTGATACGAACATATAAACCAAAATTTATTCACGCGTATAAAGAGATTGTTCAAAGTTATTGATACGTTGACTCGAAACCACTTTAAATCAGTGGAAAGCTCGCGAAAGCCCTCCGAATATAGCGGTTCGCGTAAATCAGGATAATGCACGGCAGGATCTTTGCGCTGGCGTCACTATGACCGCGTAGCGGGACCCGTATTTCAAACCGCCTGTAAGTCTAGAGATTGAAAATAGCATCAGTGTGCTTAATCTATTGGAGATATGATAAAAGCTGTCACCAAGCGTGTAATATCAAGTGCATGTAAAAGACTTTTGCTGACTGTTGTGGAATACTATGTGATATACTATTCCTGAAAGGGTGACAATATTTTAAAATTAATTCAATTAATTAATTAATCGGAATGTTGTACAAATAGTCACATTGAAACACATCTTAACTGGTATTTACTTATGACTAGCTCACAGTAATTGTTAAAATTACAGATATTAATTAAAATATATATAGATATATCATAGATATATCGTTTCGTTATTATGTAATATCATTTTTTAATTAAATATTTTAAAGTCGTTTTATTGACGAGAACAAATATATAGTTGTAAACAAATACACAACGCAATTCGAGCTTTGCACGCGCTTTTCAATTATTTAGTTATGTTTATTTCAGTAAACACAAAATTGTTATATCTATATAGGTAAACACATGCCTATCAAAAAGTGATTGTTACAGCAGGCATCCAGTCAATTTTACGTTACAAACGGGAAAATCAGTGTCAACCAATGTCATTTGAGAATATGGGCATTAAATTGCCCTCAAGTAGTGGATTAATTTGGCTATTTTGTCGAAAATATTATAGATCACATTTCAATCTAAACGTAATCGTTTATGATCCGACGTTTACTAATAATTACGTTCCTGGAGGAAAATGCAATTTCTTCAGATTCGTAGACGAATGTAAAATGATAATGCATCATCATTTCTGTGGAGCAATTTGTTACTGTTAGATACGTTGCTGCTAAAATCTATGAGTTTCAATTATACTATGTATTAATAAAACTAAATATATAAATATATTATAAAACTAATTTTGCAATATTATCGTTCTTACTACTATTAGTAACTACGCGTTAATTAAAAAAAAAGTAAATAGAAATAGGTATACCATTATTTTCATCTATTAGGTTCCAAAGAATGAATGTTCAATGATTAAATAACGTATTTGAAACGAAGTCATACGAATGACTAACAAATTGAAAATGTAAAAAGAAACGAAATAATAAATAAATAATAATTAATTCATGTTTTTGTATGCTTTGTGACTATTACCTCGGAACGGAAATAATTAATGCATCCGATATCAGCAATATAAAATATCGGTATCAAATTAAATTAATAAGGACATTTTATAATTTTGTGCAGTATAATTATTTACAAATATGCAGTCGAAATGTATGCAATTAGGTACTGGACCAATGAATTGTATTAATTAAATTAATTTAGAATATATGTGCACGGACAAATCGCAGCATTATACCGTAATAAACTTTTAAAATTTCGTGTCGTCAGTTCTGCCATCGGAAAATCGAACCATTGCTGACATTTTTCGTTTTTTCTTGCAAGTACAGCAGGGCACGTGTAATAAGTGATTTCTGCTTGCACTCGAATTTTTAGCAATATCGCTCCTAATGTACGTAGATTGTCCCTAAGTCATAGTTCACGGCACATATTTCACCCAGGTGACTAGAGAATAAAAATGCAGTTCGTGCTCTCGTTGGCACTTTTTGTTGTTTTAACCGCAACTTAACTTCATGGTATCAACAAGAAACATATATGGATGCTCCAAAATTTCCAAATCAATTTGCATATGATAATAAATATATTATGATATAATTAATTTAGTAAATAAGAAAAATGTGAGACTATATTATTGTTAACTGGTGCACATTTCAGACTTTCAGACAGATTAAGTTTCGATCTGTTGTTTTGTAAGTTATTTTGTAACTTCACTATAATGTGTACTTAATTTGACACTCAATTTATTGAAGTGGTTGATGGCTCTTCATAAGTGTATTTCTTGAAAATTTCCTGTATAACATAGTTCTAATTTGTGTTTTTTAAGTTTTTCAAAATGCTTAAGATAATTAATACGTTTATTAATACTTGTTAATTGTTTTTCTTCATAGACTGACCCTCACAGACTATTTGAAACGAATATGGCACTGCGGGAGCGGTACCGGGAGCAGAAGAATATAATTAGCATATAATTCGTATGCTATAGCATATCGTCGCTCCTTCGCTCCCGCATCAACCTCGATTACTTAGTTAGAGAGAGAAAGCCAGCGCTAAAACTGGTGTACAGTAGGTGCTGCGGTCAATTGGTTTTTATTGCGCCATTCCGCCTATTGGTGTTCTTAAAACAATATACTCACTGTGCAAGTAACAGAATTATTTCCATTTTCACTTACGTTTCACTTTAACCCTCCAGTCGCCAGCGATTTTTTAAGTTTATTAAAAATTTAT
>JAUIMR010001155.1:0-10457 GCA_032191635.1 Sarophorus costatus
GGGAAACACGGTTATTCAGAAACGACTTCGTCGTTCAAACGACTAGTGGATCGTGGCCTGCGATTCAATGGTACAGTCGCTGAAGTTAATGTGGAGAAGTGAAAATTTTCGCATTCTGTTTTCATCACTTACCGTTACTTTTTCCAAACTTGCCAGCTTGTGCAGGCTGTGTTCATGTGGACACTATATTTTTGATTTGGATTTGTTTAATTTTTGGATTCCCGGAATTTTTTTTTTTGGAGAATAAAACAATGCAAACTTGACGTAGGCATATCCCAAAGAGCAACCCACCAGTTTTAATAGGATTTCAAATGCGATTCTTAGGACAGTTTTATGCGCCTAGTATTATAGCGACTACAAACATTTTCAATAAAATTACTTAAGGTTGAAGTTACCTCTAACTTTGTTAATTAATTGAATTTTTTTTTAAATTTTAACGGTGATTTTTCATTTGCATTTTCACACAAACTTAATAAAAATGTTCTTCCTTCCTTTTTCACTTGCTCCACTGTATTCTCACACCACGGTCGCTGCCGCTGTATACGTATCCAGAATATTAAAAAGTCCAAAAGATTTATATTTCATACTGGGCTTGGGTAAAATCGTAAATCTTGTAGTATACCAGAAGAAGTTGAAAAGTTTTGCTAATTCACTGTTTAATTATTCACTACAATTCCAATAACTCATAGTCTTTTATCTAACTTTCGTAATCTCATCTGAAAATAGAAGTAACGCATTAATTCACAAGAGTGTTTAAAGGTCACGTAAAATTCCTATCAATCTATGGAAAACAAAAAACAAAATATCTCTCAACTCATCCTCAAAGATGTTGAAATGAAGAAATTTATTTTCTCACCATAACCTATTCACGTTTTTAGTTTCTGTAATAACAATATATTTTAATAGATTTCACATATGATTTCAGGGTCTGCCTTCAATAATGATTTCATTATTATTATTTTCATGCTTATTTCATGAACATATTGCATACAACTCATTTCATAATATCATATTGCGATACTCGACGTCTACTACCTGTTATAGATTTGTTACAGGATCCTTTGGTGATGATTGTGTGCAGAAACTAAGAAATGGATACATAAAACTCGGGAAGCAACTAAAATGTAGTTCGAAGGAATTTCAATCTACCAGAAAAAATAACGAAGCGAAATATTACGACTTAATTTGCGCTACTCTGTAACAAAAATTTCGATCTAATAAAGGCAAAGAACGCGAAAGCGGCAGCGCACAATTACGCGAAAAAATGTTTATATTGAATTCTTAGGAGTATTTTAAATAGTTTTAGAGATATATTTTTTAACCGTTTTTAAAAACTGGAACACACACAGCCTTCCATGCATTGGCATATAGCTTCACTTACAAATCAATTAAAGCCAAACAAATACAGTTTTATGTAACATAAATAGAGTATCATCAAATGATTAGAATGTCTTTAGGGAGGGCAGTCAGCAAAAAAAGGCCGAAGCTGGTTGCTTTTGTGCATCATGAACTAGTTAATTAATCCATTGTTTTCGGTGTCGGTGACAGATGGAGAAGGTGGGGAGAAGAAGCTGCAAAACGAGCTGACTACAGCGTAGGGACGTTAGCTAGTTCCCTTCAGATTTGTAATCAATCTCCTTTCCCCCGGAGGTCATCCATTTGACGTAGGAGGGTTCACCCCGTTCTCAGCTTTATCTATCGATTTAAATCATTGCACGCACGGAACCAACTGTTTTATTTCCTAAACTATCAACTTAAATGTGCTTTTTCTTCCACGACAAATCAATTCATGATCCTGGAAAACATATTTGGGAATCTGTACTGCTGTACAAGGCTAATATCGAATATAATGAACTTTTTCCTGTATTTTTACCATATTGTGAAAACGATAGTAAACATGCATTCGAGGATTTTTGTTTAGTGAAAACCATTAAGAAATATACAGGTTGGTTAAAATGTTTTGGAGTTTTACTGTTCGTACGTCTTTGAAATTTTCAAGGTGGATATTGTATATCCCAATCTGTTGTAATTTCCAAGATATTAAGGAACAAAGTGATTTATAAAATTCCTACATCTAATATGCAATGGGGAACATCGACAGATTCGACGCTATTTCGTTTAGTATGTTTGTATTGCTCTATTATTTGAGCATTTGAAAATAGTGAAAAATACCAAACCTTGCCGTTTATAACCAAAAAAAATATCGACGAATTAAACAAAATTTTCTTGGTTTTGGACAAATCAAAACACAGGAGAACTCTTGTTAAAACTCCCCTTATTTATAGTATCCCTATACAGAATTAATTTCCGTGTTCTAATGAAAGTTTAATCCAACCCCGAAACACCAACAAATAAAATCTAAAATTTAATAAGGAGACCATAAATTATGCGGAGGAAAGACAACGTTCTGCCTTTGTCGTTGCTCGTATCTTATGGATAAAGTGTAAGGTGATATTATGCTTTAGCTTCATTTAAGACATAGTAACGTCCAATAAAAACAGTACTATTTTAGAAAGTTCATACATTTTAAGAAATTGACACATCGTCAAAAAACTATAGACTAATGAAAAAGTAATATAATTGTTACTAACAATTAATAGTAAATTGGCTAACTTAGTTCAACAAAAACGTTGACATGTACAATTGTACCTTTTTTTACAATTTATACTTTGGCGTAACTCAGGAAGTTTAGACAGATGCGGTAAGCTAATCGCCGCAAGCTGACCACAGCTAACAAGAACATAGGAAATAACAGTTGGCAAAATGTATCTTGTGTATAATCTTTTATCAGTCCTTGCTCTTACCTCCAAAATTTGTTTCTTTGCTCGTACATACCTAATTTGAACAAGCAGTATGCCAGTTTATACGTGTCGTCTTTATAAATGGTTTCATTAGTGGTTTCATCACGAAAGACATTTTGGATACAAACAAAGTAAATCTAACTTCATATTATCACGGCAAGCTTGGATCTTTCTGAGTTTAGAAAAAATGGCACCTATTATAACGATGTTCTCTATCTTTGAAGCATTTAAAGATCACTCGAAGCAAGTTATGCATGGTGAAAATGCATTCACTTCTTGTTGTTTTTTTTCTATCTGTTTACGTCGTCTATGCTGAGTATACACTAACTAAAATTATCTTCCCTTAAATAATGAAAATTTTTAAAAAATATTATAGAACTAATTACAATCTGCCAATGTGGAGTAAATACCTGGTACTTTCCATTTATACTTGCATTATGCGCACAATCAGAAAAAAAAGTTGTATGTTTCCCCTTAGCCAATGTTATGAAATTTCATTGTATTGTGAGGTGTTTAATAGCCGTAGAAAAACATAATGCGACTTAAAAATTTGTCTTAAATTTTACTAAGAATATATCTAAAAAAATTACATTTGTTTCAAAATAAAAAATCTAATTTAAATTCTATTTTGACATAATAGTCATTTGTACTAGCTTTCCTGATAGTCAGCAGTCTGATCATTCCTCACAATACGAGTTGACGGTTAATAGATTTTTCTGTAGAAATGTAAAATACGCAATCTTCATCTCAAACTTAATTAAGGCCAAAACTTAATTTACGCAATAATACTAATCGATAATTAATTTAGCAAACAATAAAAGTTGATTACCGCCGTAGGATTAGGATGTTAAATTTAATTAACAACCGCTGCTTTTAAATATGATCAGACTTGCGTATTATTCGCAATGAGATTACACTGGATGTGCCGTTAAATAGATATTTAAATAGAAATTTACGACGACGAATAAGTCCCAATGTCGTTTAATTAGACCCCATAAATTATATCTTCTAATAGAATCACTTAGCGATTATCTCGTCAAACA
The DNA here is from genome assembly GCA_032191635.1 of Sarophorus costatus. Lineage (NCBI taxonomy): Eukaryota > Metazoa > Arthropoda > Insecta > Coleoptera > Scarabaeidae > Sarophorus > Sarophorus costatus. The sequence goes on from JAUIMR010001155.1 coordinate 3,845, forward strand.
TCGAATAAGAAGCTTGATAGCTAAGATAAGTGTTAACACGGCAATCATCATGTGTAGTTCCCATAATAAGTGGGTTTACAACTAAGAACAAATAACATCGTACACACTGTATTATTTGTTTAGTAAGTAAATCAATTTACTGAAGGGAACACTGTAAGTGCGATAAAAATTTGAAGCGGGTTAATTCAACGGGTATTGTGTATGCAGTACTTGTTAATATTAAAATGTTTGAAGCAATAAATTCAGAAAATGATCGTAATGATATTACCTTGCATACACTTCAACGCAGGAAGAATTTTAATGGTGGGCGTTCGCTCCCTACACAAGAACTCTCTTCATCATCGATTTTCTTGAAGGTACTTGACCTCGCAAGAGCTGTGCGATTCAACGCTACCGAGTTTTTCACTCAAACTCACTGACAGATAGATGTTTGCCTTGCACTTAACTTTCTACGTTGAACTGTTCCTTTTTTTGCATAGACGTATGGTCTAGAGAATTAAAACTTACATGATACAAATATTGCATCCTTTGCATTAATAATGATTTCCACCATGACGCAGATTACTGGTAACAAAAATAAAAGCGAAAACATAAATTTAGGGGGTTACCACTAGTAACTTTTTACGTTCAACTATTATGTTTCATAGACTTGCGGTGCTGAAAATTAAATCTTATTGTAAATACATACAACTGCAGAAAAAAGCAGGCTGTAATAAAAAATACTGTAATAATATTCGCTTCGATCATGACACTACTGATTATTTGATAGAATTTTGTCATATTTTTAACACTTTAACATTTTGTTAAACTGTTAAATTCTTATGTAGTTAGTGCCTCTAATCATACTTCCCAGGTGTCTTCGATTCTTAGGATATTCTGCTTTTATTTTAACAAAGTTCAGTTATTATTACACTAAAAGTATACATTTCTTAACTTTGTAGGTATTAAGTTCGAAACGTACTCGGCACAAAAGTTTACCGCTAAATCTCAATGGAAACTTTTCGGTCGATACCCAGAAGGGCAAGTATAGTGCAACAAATGAAATTATTGTCCGGAGAGTTCACGGCAATTAAGAACATTTGAGTAATTTTTTTAACAGTATATCGTTGCACAAAGTAAAATATTACGGATTTTATTTCTTATAAAACTAAAGGAACTATATAAATGAAGTACGTGTATAGTAAGACCGAACAAAATTTGTCTCAAACTATTATGATGTGTGTTGTTATACACACGATAAATTATGTTAAATGTTTGTTAAACTTAACTTCATTGTATTTAACTGTCGGCAAGAAAGTCTGATTCCACTCCCATTTTCTCATCAAACGAAAGACTTTTTAAGTAAACGACAATATCTGATAAAGTGGACACTTGCCGTTATTGATTCGGCGTTGCTAACGGAATCAGCAAAAACTAAAACACGAAGACTCGATTATCTGGTAGTTGCAAGGCTATTAAACTAAGTATAATTGTAGTAATAAGAGCGGATGCGATGGGCAAATGGCTCGAAGATAGTGCTGATAGTGCATCGTGTTATCGCCTCACGTTGTATGTAATTAGCACTACGGTAATTGAGATGCGGCAACTGACCTCGCCTCCATTAGCGCTTCCAAGTTCATTGGCTACTGCCGATGCCACCCTTCCTCCGTTCACACTAAATAATATATACACCTAAACGTTTTTGATTTAAGAATCCGTGACAAACCCTTTATTAAATGAGAGAGTATCGTATAAGTACATAATGCTTAAAAATGTTTAAAAGTGGCAAACTATATTCCGACCTGTCCGTGGACACTGAACTATCAGCATACAAATTTATAGTTTAATAATTTGTAACGTTTAAATTTGTCAATTAGTTTTTTTTTAGATTTTTCAAATTAGGACCTATATTAGTTAGGTATATAAATGCTCGCTCGATCATTTCTTAAAAATTACGTAGAAACAGTAGTTGTGTCACAAAAGCCCATACGCTGTGTATGTTAATTTACTTGTATTTAACACAGTTGGGTGTGGTACAGAACAAACCCAAATGAAACCACACCATAGAAAATTAAACAACAACTAAAATAGTAAAGTTAACAATACCAAAAATGAAAATAAGAAAAACTCAAAAAGGTAATTTTTTATTGCAAAAATAATGTTCCTACTCCGTTTCCCATTAAAGGACCTATCCAACACCTCTATAAAAAGTTTTATCAGGTTGCATAAGGTAGTATACTTTTTCGCTGTTGAATATTAAAGTGCTACATATGCTGTGACAGCCTTTTTACCATTTTTATTTATATTTTCCTTAAGTAAATACCGCATCATTTTTGCGAATTAAATTATTTCAAGGCAAATTAATCATTATCCATCACAAGGGCGTCTTAAAAATTTTTGAAGCCTTAACAATATTTACACCGCTCTCTAATTGCCTCGCTACTTCTAACTAATCTTAGCAAGCATCAGGTCTTTACGACAACATTGTGGGACTTGCTTTTATTCTAAGGACATTAAGCAGAATTCAGAGGACAGTGTTCGCGACTCGGCTGAATCAAATACCGCTCTCGATTGTCTGATTTTATTGGAAATATGTGAACCGTAAGATGCTCTCCACGCGATCGAGTCCTCTGGAACATCGTAGACGACACTAGTAGACGACAGAGATCGAAGAACGAAGTCTACGACCGCTCGGTAATGGCGAAATTATCTTTTGAAGTAGGGCCAAACGAAATACGGTCCGTGGCAACGCCAGGATGTAAGGACCATACGAAGGTATTCTCGACTTTGTCACTCCTCAACCTCATTTTTTCTAGCAATATTAATATAGAACTCTGTGAAGAGAACATAGCACTATCTCAAAGATATTATATTGTGATTCTATTTTCTATGATATCCATTAATAGTAGTAATTCTTTGAATGCTCAATTCATACAATATTGTGAAACAAATAAGTTATGGAGCAATCCTGGAAGATAAAGCTTTGAAAGACTAGGTTTTGTGCACTGGCATGATATAAAAGGAAATATGGGTTTTCTCTCCTTTTTTCGGAATATAGTGCATTGGGATATTTCAGCTATGGGAAAATAAGTAATAGAATAAGCGGTCCATTTTTCCAAATTGATTTCAGTGGTGACAAAAATTAGATCTAAATATAAGAAACCGTGCCATTTTTAGATACAAAATATCCTTCAAAAATAAATTCCATTTTTGGTGCATCGTACGGTCGTTGTTCAAAGTAATAAACAGCAATATAGCCACAATAACAATATAAATAAACGAACAAAATCGGATTTGTGCCAACTATCAAATAATGTATTGACTATTCAGAATTGTAAAATCTTATATGTAATTTTTATTTTGAAAGCCGATGATTTTTGTGATCGAATGCAACATTTCTACATCTTCATTAAGATGTTGCCTATAAATAATTATAAATATTCTGTACTGAGACAACTTTAAGCTAGCAGTACAATTTATTCCAATTAAATAAACTAATCTTATTGTATTCAGTAAAAGCTTATTGTTAATATCTAATACTCTTAAAAGTCGATATCTCCTCTCAACACATCTATGTGCCACAACTATCTTTAACTTTCGTGTAAAAAGTTTTCTCTACTGGACAGAAATGATAATCGACAAACGAATAAAAACTTTTATGTGGGAACGTGACTTTGACGACACTTCTGAAAGCAACTATCCAAAGTTTAGACGTTCCCTTGGCACGTTTCCGCTTACGTGCCATGGTTGAAATAAACACCGGCCGAAAAATCTTTTCGCGTAACTGTCACCTTGCACGGCGCGGGTGTTAAGTGTACTCCACTTATCGGACGTGCAAGAATACTATTTCCTTCTCGGAAACGTGGAGGATAAAAGCTTTGTTGCACTGCTCTGTTGAACAACTAGCCTTTGTTTTATTCATAAAAATTTAATGAAATATTCGTTTGTTCAAATACTTACCCGGAACCGGTAAAATACTTGCAGGTGTACCTAGTTTGTCATTACATACATCATATTAATTATTATTAATATTAATTAAAATTACAAAAGAAAATTTACATTAGATATTAAATTACAAGAACGGAAACTTACAGCTAAGTTTACACAAGAGTAGAATACGTGACAGGGCTACCACTGGATTTACTTGTACCCAAAGATCGAAAAAAATTAAATGCAATAATATAATATACCACACAGAGCATCAAAACAAGCACAATGCCTATATGTATTGTCGTGGGCTTTGGCGGTTGGCATTTTCGGAACCAAAAGAAACACTTTCAAGTATAGCCGTGCGTCATTGATCACAATGTTCCATGTTTCGATTGCCATGTTACAACCTTAACCTTCAGAAATACCTGAATGTCACTGTTCCTTTCTATTATACCCATACTGTGCAGTTTTCAAAAGCTGAACACCTTTAGGCTTTAGGCTTTCGCCCAGTAATTGTTAATTGACAGTAAATCAAACAAATAATCTGAAAACCCAACTCCTACAGTGTCATAATTAAGAGTTGGTAACACGTTACCTAGCTCAATAATAACAATCATTTATTTCAGAAGAAACGTATTACAAAACGTGAGAACGAAAATGATGTATACTGCAGGTTCCTAAATAACTCATACAAGCAGGTTCCATAGAAATTTTTGCTTGCTTCATCCAAACATAGTCCGCATTTACCTGTTTGATTCACATTTTCCTTGGCGCTGAAGTTCAGTTTAATGGCTGATTTCTCAACACTAGTTTGTAATAAAAATACTGCCAAACCATCGATATTATTCAGCAATAGAAACAAGGATTCTAGTTTTCCGATATCATCCAAATAAAGATGCCCAAGATTTGCCTACATTGTTCACGCATGAATAAGTACACTTTTTTTATATATTTCATAAAATTTATTGTTCCATTAATAACTAGATGCGAATTTAAAAATTTATAACTACACATTATTTTCCATTAAAAAAAATATGTATTAGGAAACCATACTATTTCAAAGCCTGCGAAAAATTTCGTGTTAAAAAATGATAAATTCAAGGCGAAGACCCTATCCCATATGCCGATGGTTATAAATCCACAATAAATCACCTGGCACAGCCAACTGTAGACCGTATTCACATCCTTCTAGAACGGATTTGTTTGCGAGATTGGAAACGACTTCAGAAGCAAAGAGAAAAAGATATCCTGACGCACCAACCTTTATATTTATTTATTAGTCTTTACTTTAAATACGATTTCAGATTAATATCTACATCAATCGATATCAGACCGTACAATTGTACAATTGAATATATAAATTTAACTTGCAACACCTCTGCAAAAGTATTTAACACTTGTGTAATTTACAAATTCGGTAGTATTTTATTAGACAAAGAGTGAAACTTGATTTATTATAGAATTGTAGAAATTCGAATTATTTGGCCAACACAGGAATGCAGGAAACACTTTACTTACTACAATGGGAGAACATGGTATTGTGAATTTAATAAGAGTTATTATGGAGAGTAAACATTGTTTTCGCCTAAAATATTCTTCATCTTTCGTATGATTTATAACACAATTTTAGAATCTTAGTATATGTATAGCTTAACAGTTCTAAACTGAGCGGTTAGAAAGAACAAAAACAAGGAAGAATAAAGCGCATAGCTCTAAAGTAGAATCAATGATAAAAACTGCCTACGCGGCTGGTATAATCGAAGTCCAATATCGCTGTTTATTGGATGACGGTCAATGAGTAAATGATGCAAAAACAGTGTAGCATACGTTAAGCCTCAGAAATAAAGACCAATAAATGCAATTTCGTATATAACTATACCATGACACCATGCGCCCATTAATGACCTACTCAAAAACTGAGAACAGGTGTTTTGCTTCGATATCACAGAAGCGTGCCTCGATTATATCCCTAGCTTTTTAAAAGTACGTAAAAAGTGCAGAATATACAGAATTTAATTATACATTTTAATTTATTCTTTGAGTTTGATCCCTATTTGGATTATTCTTAATTGTCCCTGCTTTATCTATCGCAAAAACAACTTTTAAGAACTCAGATACGATTTACTAAGACTTTGAGAATCGTAGTAGTGGTAGATTTTCAACCATTTCCGTCTAAGAGTGGGTTCGTCTACGTCTGAGATATAAATAAATTAAATAACTTCCGCCATTGGCCGACTTTATTGGATGTAGACGTCAGAAGCTCTCCACGCCAACGAAATCTTCGGAACAACGAAACATCGTAGACGTCGCACTTCGTCGGAGATCAAGGAAGCGAAGTCTTCGACCGCTCGGTAATGGGCAGATTACGTTTCGATACTGGACGAAATGAAATTCGCTCCGAAGCACCACGCGAGCTTATTTTCGACTTTGTTAACACTCTGCGATTTAGACAGACTTCTTTGTCACTCACGTAACAAGCGTCAAGCTTTATATTGAAAGACCATTCGATGGTGGCTATAAATTTGATTTCATACTTCATTCTTATTCTCTTTTAATCCATCAGATATTACAGTAAAGTGATTGAAACATTGAGTGCATTTAAGTGAATTAGATACAAAATTAAGTGAAAATTTTGAAAATGACCCACATTTTTCTATATCCAATTTTTTCAGAAGTTTCAAGTTGGCAATTCTATTTCTACGTT
>JAUIMR010001420.1:0-12681 GCA_032191635.1 Sarophorus costatus
CGCCTATAGTTGAGCAACTAAAAAATATTAATGTAAATATATTCAAATTGCTAGAGAAAACAGAACCTGTTAAATTGAAAGAAATTCCAAATTCTTTGAAGAACTTACAGAATATTTTACAAGATCTCCAAGAAAGTGTATCCGGAATAAACACACTATCAGAAGTTAAGGCTCAAAAAATAGCTGTGCAAGAAATGCCAAGACCATTGACCGCGCTTCAATTCATCGCTGAAAATATACTTGTGGGTAAAAGTGAAAAATTGACACAAGATGAATTACACGTTTTAGATATTACAGCAGAATGCATGCAAGACATCCATGCAATTATTGAAGATACGGTGACGGAGCCAACTACAGAAAAACTTCAAAAGATTGAAGTAATCGTTAGTAAGCTACAAGTTGCTGTCGCTAGTGTAAACCAAGAGTCTCAAATCAAAGACATCTTAGAGCCATTACAAGATATTTCTAGCAGTACAGAAAAAATACTGGATAAAGAGAATGCCGCCAAGGTGGAACTTCAAGAACAGAAAGCATTCTCTGTGAAACGCTTTTCTGGACATTTAGATAACTTAAGTAAGGTCATTGCACGGTTTGTGGAACAATCATTACCAGAACCTGAAATGGTGGTACTAACAGAGTTAGAGAAGCCCATTAAAGCTATTGTTGAGGTCACTAGCGAAGTAAAAGAAGAACAAATCACTAAGAAAGACATGCAGCAAATGAACACCTTAACAGATTGCATTGAGAACATCACTAAAACCTTAGAAAAGAAAAGCTCCAAAGAAAACGTAGATAAATCATTAGAAGAACTGCGACAATATTTGGCCAATATTGTAGTTATACAAGACGAAAGAACTGAAGATATTCCTGCACTGAAATCTTCGGTTATAGAATTAATTACTGAACAATTATCCAATTTACAAGAAGCGTTGGAGTACACTCATATCGTTATGGAAAAACCAAAAACAATACAAGATGTGAGCCAGTTAAGAAACATCAATACACCTTTGAATGATATCTTAAAATTAGTATTGTTAATTAAGCATGAACCACAAGGCGACTTAAGTTTATTTGTGAAATTGCAAGAACCCTTACATCAATTACAAGCAAAACTTCATGAAGCAGTTGAAGCAAAGCTTGTCGAATCAGAGATACCAATATTGGAAACAATTGGTAGAGAATTTTCTAACATTGTTAACATCTCCAAAACTAAAGATTTTTCTGATCTAACTTTAAATGACTTTATAAATCCTCTTGAAACATTGCAAAATGTTATTACTACAATTTGCTCGAGAACAGTATTCACCGATATACTACCCCATCAGGAGTCCGTCATTCAGAAAATTACCGAACCTTTAGATAAAATCATCAAAGCAATCATTACAATGAAATCCAGAGCAGCTGAAAAGGAAGTAATATTTAAAAACGTTACCAATATAATTAGTGATTGTGGTTATATATACGAAATGATCGAAGCAAATCAATTAAATAAAGTTATATCACAATTAGCACAATTGAAAAAACCTTTAACTCATGCCTCTAGTATAACGGGAGAATGGGAATCGTTAAGCAAGCTTTTGAGCACACTGGAACATTCTTTAGAGCAATCTATTCAAAAACTAAAAATTACCGAGACGGATGCAAACACACAAGATAGTGGCGGTATCTTAAAATGCTGTGAAGACATAAGCAATGACGTAAAAAAAATAATTTCGGAAGATGCTAAGTTTTCAGATCTAGAAAGATTCAAGTTGACTTCTACCTTAATAAAACAACTAAAAATTGCTGTGCAAGAAGCCGTGGCGAACCAATTGGCAAAAAGGCAAGACTTAAAAGCACTTAAATCTTTGAAACAACCACTGGTAACTTTAGAAACATCTGTTAAATATTTAAAAGCAAATGTTACAGATATGGAGAGAGGTACTGTTCTTTCTTCAGTTATCGATTTAGCAGAATCAGTCGCCGAAATTCAAGATAGTGTAATAGAAGTTGAAGAGTCTATTGCTAATAGCCAGAGTGAGGATGTGTCACAAGAAGCTGTAGTTGTGCAGATATTGAATGAACCTCTGCAGAAATTATCAATCGCGATAGGTAAGTAAGAATTAGAGTAGACTAGTAGATCCAATCCATATAGAAATTTGGCTAATTTTACTAACATCTCTTCTCCAGGTAATATAAAGACTGTTGCACAGAAACCGCTTATTACAGACGTGGATAAAGCATCAGTATTGAAGGCAATAGTTGGTGTAAAGAATGCTATCATGATTATATCACAGAAAGTAAATGTTCAACAGTTGCAAGTTCTGGTACAAAATTTGACACCATTTTCAGTCAAGATTGAAGAAATCGAAAAAATCGTTAAAGAGGACATTGGAGATAGGAGAGATAATATGGCAACTAAATCTATCTTAAAAGTAACTGATGATATGCTGAAAATCTTGGTACAGATGGAAACAAGCTTACCTATGCTAAAACCAGTAGAATCAATTATATTTGAAATCTTGCTGCACCTTCAAAATCCTATTAACAACATTGATGAAAATACAAAGATTGCAGTGGATATATTAGAAAGCAACATTGTTGATGATATTAGTATCCATTCAGCAGAATCTTTAGAAGCTACCTGTCTCTGTTTACGAGAAATTATCTGTCAGCTAACTATCATCAATGACATAAAAGATACCTCTGAGACTTCTCTAGGTACAATACGTCGTCTATTGGAAGATTTAGTATCAAAACTAGAATCAACGACATCTTTACCTATAGAAACAGTATGCTTAGAATTTTTAAATACGGGTTTCGTTCAATTGAGGAAAGCTACGATCACAATTATAGACAAACTAAAGCAAATACCATTAATGATTAATTGCTGTAATGCACTAGAAATGTTAAAAAATCATCTACTTGACTTTGAAAACAAATATGCTAATTTAATTCCTGCTTTAGAAAGATCAGATTTGTCTGCATTTAGAGAATTGCTTGAAATTTTTACAAATCTGCAAAGCATGGCTTCAATTGTGGAACAATGTTTATCTAAAACACATACCTACGATAACATAACCGAAGCTACAATATCTGTTATCCATCAAACACTCAAGCTTCTTGATAATTTAGATAACGCGTACAAAAATCTTGTAAATATTACAAAGGATTTAGACACACATGAAATAAGACAAATAAATGAAGTCCTATATCAAGTAGAAATTCAATTACATAAGTTAGTAAATGAACCAGACATGATTGACGTATTGAAATCCCCAATTTCAGACATTTGGCAACATTTGCAATCACTGATTGAGAAATCAGAAAAATTTGTTCATTGTAAAGAGAAAATGACCACTATTACTGAATGTATGCACAATTTTGCACAGAGTATAAGTAATGTTGAAGAAAATAACCCGTTAAAGGATGCTTTAATAACACTAGGTAAACCAGTTGAACAACTCCAAAATCTACTAATGAAAGTAGAATCTTCTTGTGATGTTCTTCAAACTGAAAAAATATTTTATATATTGTCAGAACTTTGTGAACCAATTACGTCAGTTGTTGCTGCACTGAAACGTACCGAATCTCAATCAGTTAACAATGAGTTAATCACAAATATAATTACCCTGAGACAATATATTGACAGTAGCAAATTTGAGATGGAAGCTGATGAAACAATGTCAATACAACAATGTTTAACATGTATATCAGAACAACTCGCTAATGTTCAAAATGTTGCAGTTGCCGAAAGAATAAGAAATAACGTGCTTAGTTTATTATCTGCTATAGAACAATGCCAAAGTGCTTCTAATTTAATGACAACTTCATTTGTAAGCGCTGGATCTAAACTTTCCTTATTTTATCTAGAAGATCTCACAGAACCATTGAACTCGGTTACAGCTGGTTTAAACGCGTTTCATAACAATTTAAAAGGTGAGAACATTTCAGACATTCCTCAAATCCTAGCTGGTAAATTACCAATTATTGAAATGCATTTCCAAGATATAGCAAAATCCATGGTATCTGTCGTTGATATGCTAAAGGAAGGTACTATTAGAATTTCACAAATTGTATCGGATCTGCGTAAATGTAATGTAATTCTCCAGGAAGTAATTCAATTGGTATCAACTGATTCCATTATTACGTTATTACTAGATATTCAATTAAGTATGGAAGAACTGAGTAATAAATTAGAATTGATTGACAAAAGGCAGATGAAATGTGAACAATTAAAACCACTTATAAACAACTTATTGGAAATGGAGAACGTTTGTAGAGAAATTGATGTAAATAAATCGAAAAGTAAAAAGTTTGAGGGTCTCATTCATTTGGTACACGATTTGGCAGAGCCTCTAGATAAACTTTGTAATGCTCTGCAATTTAAAAAAGATAATGTCGACGAAATATCTGATTCCAATTTTGCTCAGCTATATTCATTAAATGAACCAATTATCAATCTATCTTTTGTAGTTAAAAATATTCGCGAATCAATTGGAGACGAAAGTGTTAAGCTTGATTTAGCGGCAATTTTAGACACCATAACTAGAAACAAAAGTATTGTTACTGACTTATGTTCTAATACTACGTTAGGAGGTGAATTATTAAAATCTTTGCAAGACTTTCAAGAAAGGCTAGAACGCATCGAAAATACATTGATTCAGAAAATATCTTTGATAAAACCAATAAGAGAACTTTCTGAAGCAATTCAAGGTAGTTTAAAAACAAAAGCAGTTACAGTAGAAGAAACGATTATTGCCCAAAAGGGAACATTATCTACATTAGTCGAGCCACTGAAGATATTGCAAGAAAATTTGCAAACATTGGAAGGTATCATTGAAGAATCTGGCACTGACCTCCTTATTGAAGATGTGGAAAAATTGATAGCTATTCAAGGCTTTGTCAACGAATTATCAACGGTAAGCGATACCGCCAAAGTAACAGAAATTGTGAGCGATCAAGATTTAAAAGTTTTAAAAGCACTAAAAAAAAGCATTGAGAAAGTTGATTTTACGCCAGATAGTTTGAAGTACCTTACGAAAACACATGATTCCTTGCAAAAACTCAGCGCGTCTATTTCTGAAATACAAGAAGAACATAAAAGAAAAACCTTAGGAATTGATTCGTTGAAGGAACAAATACACCATCTCAAAATTTCTTGTGAAACAATTAAACCGTACATCGAAACCGTGACACCTGAATGTCAAAAAGCTGTGACATCATTAGCCGAGTTGGCAATTCAGTTGACAGTTTTACAGGAATCAATAAAGGAATTTGAACATATATATGATACAGAGCAGCTAGAAGACATTTTCCATGATGTGTTGACCAAAGTGAATTTATTGGATGAACCTATTCGAAAGTTTAATTTATTTGTGGTGAGTTTAGTTCTAAAATCTAACGCTTCCGAAATAGTCCAAATTGAGAAAGAGCCTTTAGCAATGGCTGTCGCGAGTTTTAAGGAAGCTTTAAATACAATTCATTTTACTGAGACAGAAGTGCAGAAAGCCGAATTTGTAGAAAAATCCATCCAGGCCTTAAAGGCACAAATAGAGAATGTTGAACACGCTTGTGAGAATGTCAAACAAGATGACATGGAGCAGGCATTTGAAAAAGAGATCGTTGAAGACAAATCACATGATGCAAAACTAGAACAAACTGTAGAAGTCACAGATGAAACAAAAATAGTGGAACAACAGCAAAATGAGAATGCCGACAATGAGCAAATCATCCCTCGTTTCCCATTTCAAATGTTGCAAAATGTTTTACATATGATGGAATCAAATTTCGATCAAATACAATACGAAAACAAATCTGCACTCTTAAATTTAGTGGCTACTAGTGCATTAATTGATGATTTTAACACGAGTATAATGAATATTTACAAAAATATAGATATTCATTCAAAACTTTCCCGAGTGGTTTCCATCGAACAACATTTAGCAGATGAAATTACAACAATTTTGCATGGAGATTTCTTATTGAAACAAGAAAATGAAGATGTTATACTATCTTTACTTGGAGAAATGATTGATGCTTTAAACACCATAGAATTTCCTGAGCTAAAGCAAGAACAGGCAAGGCCTATCGAAAATTCATTAAAAACTTTGGTAAACCAACTTAATGAAACTGTTAAAAAGTTCCGATTGAAGAAATCAATAATATTAGAAAAAGTTATAGTAGAGATGCAGTCCTCTCTAACTATGTTAGAACCGGAAGTATTCCCGGAAAAACAACAAGGTTTAGGAGCAGTTACGGCTTTACAAAGCTCTCTGGGTGATTTAAAAGAGGCGCTGGAAACTACAGAAGAATTGCAATTGGAAAATGTTGTAGAAAAGCTTAATAGTTTAACAGAACCTCTAAAGAAATTTGCGGTGATAGTAGGAAGAATAATACATATGGAACATAAACCCGACTTTCAAGAAATAGTAAAACCCAAAATAAAAACTGCTCTTGAAGCAATAAAAAATTCCTTGCATATTCTTCAACAAGATCACGAAATACAGCATGCAAAAGTAACATGTAAATCTTTAGATATAATGAGTGGTGTAATAAGTAAAGCACTGGAAGATATTGATAAAAGACACACAAAACATATTGAGTTGAAACAGCTTATTTATGATCTAACGAATAATGTAATATTATTAAAATCAAAATGTGAAAACATTGAAATATACGATGTACTGCATATTGTTGATTTAGAAAAACCATTGAAATATTTTTTAATTTCATTAGACACGGAAATTATTGATGAGTTAACAGATCTAAAAGGTTTTACACAAGCGGTGAATGAAATTAATGGATTTATTACAAAGTTAATCAATTTATTAGAAACAAAACAACTTAAAATATTAAATGAAAGTACACCACTCCTCATATCAACATTGAAAACAAACCGAAAAGAGTTAGAAGAACTTAAAATAAACTCTGAATCAGCACAACAACTGTTGTTAAGTTTATCTGCGTTAATAGATCTTCTTGACGTGTCATCAACTACTTATTGGCGCGATATCTTGAAGACAACAATCCAAAAGGTACTAAATTGCCAACAAATAGCTGGAATTGAAAGCTTAGTGTATCCATCTGGTCAGAAGTTACTGTGTTTAAGCCAACTAAATAAACCTCTACAAACCTTTGTGCAAAGTTTAGACATTCCAAAGAATAAAAAGAAAGATAAAGCAATTGAAGATTTGACAATAATCATCGAACCTTTCAACCAGTTAGCTGATAATCTACAAACTTTTCCAGAGTTTCTACAAGGAAAAAGCATAGAAGACCTGGTAGTCAGTTTAAAGTTGTGCAAGCAATCCTTAGACTCTGCACTTGCAGAAAATAATGTGCAAGAAATTGATGCTTTTATTGAACCATTACAAATATTATCCACAAAGTTGGACGAAATCATAGAAAATATCTCAAGATCAGAAGATGCAAGTCGGCAAGATAAAAGAAACGAGGAACATATTGATCAAGAAGGTGATCAACAAAAGACAGTACATGTTCTTGAATTACAGGAACAACAACTAAAAGAAGAAATAAAAGTCGTCGAGGAGAGGAAGATGCAGGAGGAAGCTAAAGAAAAAGGAAAGCTAGAACCAAATCAAACTAAATTGCAGGATGAGGAATATTCAAAAGAAAACACAGACGATATAACAATAATCAAAGAAGCTCCAGAAGAGGAACCCGTAGAAATCTCTAAGCAACAATTGGAAGTTAAGGCGAAAGAATCTGAAGATGAACAAAACGATGATAAATCTACTAAAGTTAAAACAAATGAGAAGATTATATCAGAGGAAACGAGTACTATAGCAACTGCAGTACAACCGAAATTAATTGCCAAAGAAAAATGTAATGAAGAAGAACAACAGGCAAAAGAGACTGAAAAACAGAATACGACAGAGGTTAAGAGTTTAATTGAGAAACATGTACAGTTGGAAGAAAAGAAAAATATTTTAAGGGAAGAGAAATTATCAGGAGAATTATCAGAAGCAATCATCACAGAAGAACTAGAAGAGACTAATTTGAAAGAGCAGATGGATGAAAGTCTAGGTCTGTTGTTAGAACAAAAAACTAATGAGGGAACAGAAATCAGTAAGTTAAATGAAGAACAAAAACCATTAAAACAGGTGTTAATAAAGATACAAAATGATTTGAATAACCTTCAATCGAATATTACAGTGCTACCAAAATCAGCTCAAGGAATAATGTCACTAATCGATTTAAAAGAATCTTTAAACGATATTCGGATGATTTTGGAAACTGTTGACGAAAACACTTCAGAAGATATTAAGGTTTGTAACTTGATACCATTAACAGAACCTTTAAAATCTGTCGCCATCATTGTAGAAAATATAGTAACTAAATGTAACCAGAAATACGACATTGAAATAGATAAACTGCAATTGTTAACAGCTTTACAAGCAACCAAAGAGAAGATAGAATCAATTAATAGTCAAGTTGAAAAACAAAAAATGGAGATCGTAAGCACACCGCTGGAGGTATTAAGGGGAAAACTATCAGATACTATTGATAAGTTAGTGGTTAAACCAAAGTCAAAATTACAAGAAACGCTTAGCGAAACAAAACTGGAAATTGCTAGTATGAAAGCTAGAGTAGATGAAATAGAAACCGTGCAGAAGGGCATCTTATCAGTGGTGAATTTGCATCAATCGTTGGAAAGAATAGAAAGTTGGTTAGAAGCTGTGGAAGATTTATCCACGAATGATAGAGAAGATATAGATCAAGCTATTGAAAAGATAGATATTCTCACACAACCTTTACAAGCTACTAAAATAATACTGGAAGCTATTTCCCATAACCTTGATCAACCAAATACTCTGGAATTGGAAAAACCCAAAGTTCTACAAGCTTTACGAGCAGTAAAGCAATCACTTCAAAACATACCACTCCAAGAAATTACAGAAAAAACAAATATTTCCGCAGAACCAGTTGAAGCATTTTCTAGCAAAATTGAGGAAATCATTGAACGACTAAGTGAAGTGAAATTAAGTGCTCTATTGAAAGAAGCATTAGAAAATACTTGTACAAACATACAACATCTACATTTTAACATAAATACTGTTCAACCTATTGAACAAAATGCAATTGTAACGCTAAATAAATTACATCTACCACTTAAAGCCCTTGAAAATTGTTTAGAAACAACTAAAACTTTGCCATCTCCATTAACTGAAGCTAGTGTACAAATATTGCTAGAGCCCCTCACAGCTATTTGCGTGGCTACGACAAATATCGCTAATGCTGTGAAGGTACAAGATACAAGTATGATTAATATTGAAAAACCTAAGTTACTTGAAGCGTTAAAAGCCGCAAAGGAAGCTGTGGTTAAAGTTGAAAGTAGTGAGTGTGAGAAAGTAGAAGTAATTTCAATTAATCTTAGCACATTTTCTGGAAAATTGTCGGAAGTCATTGAAGAGTTCCAAGCTGAAAATTTGAAACTAGAGAAATTAAACAAAGAAAAAGAACTTCTCAAGGAAACGTTGGATAAAACGTGTGGTGTTATGAATAGCTTACAAGATGCCATGAAAAGGGCAACTATATCAACTAAGTCAGCATTCATTTCTTTGTCAGAAATAAACAATCCTATAAAACAAATTCAGTCGTGGGTAGCTGAAGGATTTAACGTTGAAGTAAAGCCTATTGTAAAATCATTGAATATCGTAGCCAAACAACTAGCACAAATTTCTGAGGTTGTAACAGAGATAAACAAGCATAAATACGAAAAGACAGATATTAAAGGAGTTTTGAAGAAGCAATTGGCTAGTGAACTTGAAGTATTAAAAGAAGCTTGTCAAACTGCTATTGAAGTAAAAGAGATCGATAAACATAATACTCTAAGTGAGGCTTTGAAGATTATGTTAAATATGTCTTCTAGTATAATAAATGAACTTAAAAAGGATCAAGAAAAACGAGACATTTTAAAGATGACTTTAACTGAAACTAATTTAAAATTACAAACGTTGCATTTAAATCTGAAAGATTTAACATCAACTCTGCACCAAGGTGTATTATCCATAGTAGAACTTAACAAACCTTTAGAAGTGGTCCAAACGTGGCTTGAAGTAGAATCTAATAATCAGATGCACGTTATTGAGCAACTGAATGCTTTGGTAGAACCTTTAAGATTAGTATCTTCTTCGGTAGTTAGTCTTTCAAATACTAAGCAAATCCCTGCTGTGGTAGATGTTGAAAAACCCAAACTTCTATCTGCTCTCCAAGCGATGAAAGAATCTTTGGAGACGGATTCAGTAAAACAAAATCTGAAACAGTATAAGTTAGACAGCCAACCTTTAGAAATGTTATCTGCAAAAATTTCAGAAATAATTCAGTGTGCGGAAGAAAAGGCTGGTCTTTCTGACAAAGGAAAAGTATTGAAGGCTACATTACAAGAACTACAAGGAAATTTACAAGCTCTTCAACTTAACATTGAGGAGATTCGACCCGCTCGCCAACAAGGTCTTTTAATTTTGAGAGACCTATGCCAACCAATTGAAAATATTCAAGACTGGTTGGAATCTATGGAAGATATCAAAACCGAAGATGACCAATCTCAAGCGGTGGAAAAACTATCTGTCGTAGCAGAACCATTCAAATCACTCGCACTTGCTGTTGCTAGTATTGCTTCAAGTGTAGGTAAGGTAGAAACTACCGAAATAGAAGTACAGAAAACATTTTTATCAGCGAAATTAGCTGAAATTAAAGCTTCGATAGAAGAAGTTTTTTGTGAACCAGAAGTGAAGAAAGTCGATGTGTTAGCAATTCCATTAGAAAAATTAGCTTCTCAATTAAGTACAGTATCTGGAGAATTGCTGCGAAAACCCGATATTCCAATTCCTCTAAAGGCAACAATAAAGAGGGTTTGCGTTGAAATAAAATCGATTCAAGTAAAGATATTGCAAAGGCCGGAGGTGAAAGCAATGTTATTGTTAAGTGATTTATGCGAACCATTGGAGAAATTAGAAGAAATATGCGAAACAGTAGAAGCATTTAAATTGTTACCTACTTACGACGAAAATGCAAAAATTGCTGAAAATCTGAATATTTTAGTGCAACCTTTAGAAATTATTAGTGGCATTATCATAGACGTTACGAGCGATATTAAGAGTATGGGGAAAATAGAGCTTTTGAGAAATCAGTCTCAACTTTTGGCTACACTTGAGAAAGTAAAAGAATCAATAGACATAGTTACAGCACACGATATTTCCAAAAAGGCAGAAATAATAGAACCAATGGGAAAACTACAGGGGAAACTGTCAGGAATCATAACCCTCATGCAAAAATCAAAGAGAGACAAAACGAAATATTTGAAACAATCTATTGAACTTGTTCAAAATAATATAAAAACTATTGGAGAGTCGGTGACAGATTCGAATGTACTAGTTAGCCACGGATTACAATCTTTAGTACAACTGGCTGAACCTTTAGATAGTGTAAACAGGGTACTGGAAAATATAAACGAATTAGATGTAGTAGAACAACAACAAATCGATGATATCGCAAGGAATATGAAGTTATTGTCAGATACGGTCGAAGCGGCATCTAATGTTGTGAAGGCGCAAGAGCTGAGCAAAATTAAACTCGAGAAACCAAAACTTCTCAATGCATTAAAAGCGACGAAAGTAAGTTTTCAAATGGTTTCAGCCATATTATCAACAGAAGAGTCAAAATTTGTTTTAACATCAATAGAGAATCTTTCTGCAAAACTTACCGCAACAATTAACGCATTGGAGAAACCTACAATATATGAGTTATTGCAAGACACTATTGTTCAGATACAAACTGGCATAGATGGGATGGACACACAACAGCGAGAAGAGCTTAAGTTGTTTGAGTTACGACAACCATTGCAAGAAATTGAAAACATCTTATCGAGTGAGAAATCTGAGATAACGAATATGTTAATAAAATCAGAAGAGAACATTGCAATGTTGGAGCAACCATTAAAACAACTGTGTGTTCTTGTAAAACAAAAATCGACAAAGCAAAAACACAAAAAGAAAGTAATTGAGAAATTAGAGCTCGTTAAGGCCTTGACAACTTTAAAAGAAACCATTTCAAACTCTAAGATCACGGAAAATGAAGATAAGCCCACAGTTATATCTAAATCCTTAAGTAATTTAAATACAAAAATATCTGATATCTTGGAAATTGTGGAAGGTCCGAAATGGAAGAAGCAAGAATTTGAGAGAATAGAGTGTCTACTAAAAGGTTTACAAAATAATTTACGAAATCTAGTTGTTACTGATGCCGAATATAAAGTTCATGAAGGACTCCTTAGTTTACAAAACCTTAGTGAGCCGTTAAAAGCCATAGAATTCCAACTAAGTGATCTGAAAACAAAGTTTTGCAATGAAGAAAAATACGAAGAACTCAACTCATTGATTGATAATTTAGAAGCAATTGAAGAACCTATTCAAAATTTGCAAAATGCTTTAGAAGTGGTACCTCCAAAACAATTAGCTGATAAATTTGCACAAGAAATTTTACTCTCCCTGCAGAGTTTAGAAATATCATCAGAAAAAATATTGGCAGCCAAGGATGACAAAGCAAAACAATTAAGCATAACCCCACAGATATCCGCCATGAAGGCAGTTGTCTCAAATATTGTACAAACTGTTTGCGTGGCTAAACAAAATTATTTTGAAGAAAATATTGGCGAGATA
Organism: Sarophorus costatus; assembly: GCA_032191635.1. NCBI lineage: Eukaryota > Metazoa > Arthropoda > Insecta > Coleoptera > Scarabaeidae > Sarophorus > Sarophorus costatus. Next base: position 12,663 of record JAUIMR010001420.1, read on the forward strand.
AACAAAGCGCTTTCAAAAT
>JAUIMR010001477.1:0-10672 GCA_032191635.1 Sarophorus costatus
GCACCATCCCACCTGCTACGCCGAAAATAGTCCCGACCGTATTCACCTCATCAAAAGTCGGTAAATTCTGCAAGGTGTTTAGAATGTGTTTATCGTTATCTGTTATTACTATGGATTTCCAGGAATTCCCGTATTTAGTAGGGAATGTCATCAAGAGTGGCATGTCTACGTAAACTAAATCGCTCGATATCTTCAACAGGGACTTCCACAGGGCGTTATTGTTCACGTCCAACACCAAAGTGTACCTGGTTCCGTCGAAATCAACTATGGTCAATTTCGGATTTTGCCCTGACGTAACTTGGTGTTTGACCAATCGTTTCAAGGTCTCTCTTGTTACTGCTTGTGATAAATCTAATTTTATAGGAACTAGTTTCCCGTTTTCAGTGGGCACGTATATTACCGTTGACCCCATGGAGCTGAAATCTATCGTGGGTTTAACATTGGAACCCAAGCTAAGAATCGTCTCCAAAGTGACCTTGCTGTTCAAATCGAGGGTTATTCTTCGGGTAATACCCAAAGTGTCTCTGAAATCTAACAGGGCGATTTGGGAATTGAAGGTTTCCGGAGCTGGCAGTTCACTTAAAGCGATCAAGTTGGATTGAACGTTCAGATTCAAGGTGGCCGATTTCAAGATACCCTGGTGGGTAATGAAGAAAATCAATTGGTTCGGATAGTACAACTTGGTCGGAAATATTAAGGTTTGATTGGAAAAATCCGCATTTGGGCATCGTTTGACTTGACTCTTCAACGGGCAGATTTGCTCCAACATAATTTTGGCGTAAGGTGACTTGATGGCGATCAGACACGATTCCAAAGATTTCAAGCAGCTTTCCAACTGGACGCAGTTCACCGGACAGTTACTCAGGATATTTTCCAAAACTTTGGGATAACGTTCCGCCTTCTTCTCCATCTGGGTCACTTCGTAGACAACCAGGATGTCTCCGGACATCTTTTTGATGGTCCTCACCAAGCCTTGGTAGTCTTTTAGGGATAATTTGTCCGGAATGGCTTTCGTGGTGAAATAATTGATCAAATTTACGATGCCTATTTTGTCCTCTTCCGGTAGTTGTTGATTTTCGTACAGTAACCGCAAGAAATCGACGAGGAAATCCGGTTTGCGCAGGTCGAGTTGCGATAGGAAATTCTTGGAATTCTCCAACGTAAGGGTGGTTATCAATTCTTGCAATTCGAGTTGTATGATGAAAGGCAATGATTGCGACGTGTACAGTTGTGTTATCACGTCTTTGATGCTCCTAAGCTTGGCCAAAGAAATTTCTATAGATTCCTCCAGTATCCACGGGCAGGTCACCTTGGTGCATCTCGCCGGGAACAATAAGTTTTTCACGATTACGCTCATCGGGTGGTTCTTGTACACTTGAATGTTATCGTAGATCGATTGAATGCAATTAGGCGTGTCGCTGCAGTCGACGATCAATTTACCGAGGAAATTTTTAACGTTTTGGTGGTAAGTGTTCAAATCGGCTAGGGCGTTTTCTATGTCGGCCTTGACCTGCTCGTCGGTCGTCACGGCGTACGACATTTGCGCGATTAGTTTCAACCCGTTCGAACCCAAGGTGTTGGGCGCTAGGCCTTTCGTCAGGTAATTCTCTATGTTTTTAATCGCTTCTATGGCATCGTACTTGATGAGGCGGTTCGTACCTAATGCCTCCAAAAACGGTAGTAAATTGATGTTTCCCTGTACTCCTAAAACACCGTAGACGTCGTCCAAACTCTCGGAGCGCAATATTAGTTTCAGCAATTCGAAGTCGGCGGTCAATTGTAGGGGTAACGATATGGTATCGAAGTACGATATTTGGTCTAAGATATCTTTCTTGACGAAGGCTACTTGTTTGGCGGGGAAATCCTGTAACCACGGGCACACGATATCGTTACAGCCGATAGGAGCAAACATCTCCATGATGTACTGCACTAAGCCAGTCCTCTTCTCTTTCAATAATCTGAGGTATAACGATATCAAGCAACTTCTGGATGTGGTGCAATTCACCGGCATTTGAAGCAATAGATTATTGATTTTCGGCGCGTGAATTTGGAGGTTCTCGATGATCCCGTTGAACTTATTTTTGACCGTCTCCTCTAAGGACGTCGCTTGCAATTGCATGGCCATTTGAATCAAGTGGTGCATCTGCACGTACGTAGGCATCAAATTCGAATTGAAGTAATTTAGTATGTTCATGATACTCAGGGATAGCTCGTTCGGTATGTTCGGTTGGTTTAAGATCGTGTTCAACACGTAGAACACGATCATGGGTTCCTTCCACTTATACAGTAAATTCGAGGTGACGAAATCTGTGCCGCGGGCGATAACGAGTTTTTTAACGTATTCGAGATCCAGCTTTATGTGATAGGTGATCCCCGGCGTCTCCTTTAAGTCGTCCAATTTCTCCAAGATAAACTTGACGAAGCTCTCCGCGGACTGCTTCGAAACGGAAATCTTGTGGGGACATTGCGCTATCGCGCAACCCGGCGCCAATAAAACCTGGTGCAGTTGTCGCTTCACTCTGGGGTCGTTCATCTCTTGCGTCTTCTCGTACAATTTTCGCAGGCACTGGTCGATATTCAGACACTGTATGTCGAATTTCGTCAGGGCGGCGTTTACGATTGCCACTTTCTTCGCGATCAGCTCCTGCAGGACGTTGATCTGCGACCGGATGACGTCGTCTTTGGTCTCGTGGTACAGTATCGTTAATAGGTTGATTAAGGTCTCGTGGTTCAAGTGGGAAGGCAACTTTTTCTGAGTAAGAAACGCGTAAAGGTGATTCAGCGACGGTACCAAATCCTGCGGGATACCGTCCTTCTTTAAGATTTGTTCTAGGAACGCGATTAGAACGTCGGGTTGGCTTAATATATAATCGATTTCTTCCGCGGTGAAATAGTGTAACAAGTAGGTCAATCTCTCGTCTCTAATGAAGGAATCCACGAGTAATTTTGCTATTAAGGGTACGATCGTGTGGGGAGTGGATTTTATTAAGGATAAACTATTGTAGATTTTCTGTCTTGCGGTGATGTATCCGCTCGGGTTTACCTCGTACCTTCCTCGCGTCCAATAGCAGTCGACACTGGCGCACTCTTCCGGCTTAATGATTTGTAAGATGATCGCGGCCGTTTCCTCGTGTATCAATTGTTTTAATGACGTTTCCAAAGACGATAGGCACGACTGCAGAGTGCCGCAATCCACTTCGAGCGATTTCAATAGAATCTCGACGTTCGGATGATCGACGATCAGCGTGAAGAGTTTATTCTTCATTGCGCATTGTACGAAGGGCGGGGCGTCGCGTCCCAAAATTCTCACCAGCGCTCGTAAATTGTTTATTGTGAAACGTTTCGGATTTTGGCGGCGAGCAAAGTAATCGACGACGTTCACGAGGTTAACGATCATCGAATCGTCGTCGCTAAGTCCGTTCGCCAGCAAATTTAAGAACAGCGCGAACCTCTCGGTATCGTCCGAATGCCGACGGATTTTGAATTGCGCCAGAGCGCCGTCGACATTCTGGTTTTCGAGGTATTCCAGTAAGATGTCCATCTCCAACTGAAGGTGGAAATTCGAAATGGTCCTCGTGTAGGACTCCGCGAGGTATTTGATGTATTCCAAGACGGGATTTAATACGACGCTGCCGCCCTCCACCGACGGAATCCACTCGCAATACCGGCGGTCGCAGATCGTCGGTGTCAATAAGTATTGATAGACGTTCACCTTCACGTCCAACCGTCTGCGATTCGCCTTTAACACGTCCAAAACCGCCTCGAAACAGGGTAGAACCTGCTTATCAGAGCAATTGATGGTCGTCATGTAAGGCTCGACCAGATTTTTGGTGTGATGCACGTACAAGATGGCCGCTTCCAACTCGTTCTGAGGCGCGGGCGAATTGTCGATCAACGCCTGAACGATCCTGAAGACCTTGTCTATCGACATCGAGCTGGTTTCGAATCCCAAATTCAGCACGTACAACTCGGGTGAAAACGATCTAATAGTGGGTAAACGATGCGCTAAACTCCCTTCCTCGTTCAGCGTCGTCACGATTCTATTGTAACACCCGAAGATCGTCTGACATTCGTCGGGGTTTATCTTGTCCAAGAGCAGGTCGATCTTCACTTCATAATTCGACACGTAATTGGAGACTTTTAGTATGGCCGTCGTAGCGGCCTCGTCGCTATCGGGCGCGCGGAAGGCCTTGCTGATTTCGTGCAGCAGCTGAGCGTTGACGTGCTTCAGATTCTTGACCTTGAACGAGAGCGTGGACAGCAGCGACGTCATCGAGTCGTACACCTCTCTGGGAAAGTTCGTGTTCTTCGTCGCCTGCGCCAAGTAAGCGGCGAGCTTCTCCTGTTTGGTGCACAGTCGATCCTCGCCGAAGCCCGGCACCAAGTCCTTGCCGTCACTCACGAACTCTTTGATCCTCTTAGCGGCCAGTACCATATCGCGCCGATACTCCGGCGGCGTGACTACGTCGAGGAGTCGACTAAGAGAGACTCTAGACGACGAGGAACTGGTCACGGTGTTAGGCTTGACGTTGAGGTGTCGATACATGATGCACGAGGGCACCGACACGTGCTGGGTCCGCCTGGCGAACGTCGGGTCGTTCCTCAGGACAACCAAGGCCTTGGTGAAGCACTGGATGACGTCTTCGCACCTCCTCGCCTGTCGACTAAGTAGCCTCCTAATGTCGGCTTCCTCCTCCACGACGAACTGCTTCAGCTCGCGCGCTTGCTCCAAGATTTCGTCGTTGAGATCGGGGGATAACCAGGCGTCGACTAGGAGGGCGAATAATTCTGGCGTCAGGGTTCTCGGTCCGTTCGCGAAGGCCACGTGAGCCCTGATGACGTTCAGGCTCGCCGTCACTTGGGAGTTCGCGTGCGGCGCTTTCGTCGCCAGGAAATTCAGGAGGGCCCACAGGGTTTCCTCCCTCGTTTGGTATTTGTACGCGGGGAAATCCTCGGGACCGACGTACGGGAAGATCTTGTCGACGAACGATTTCACGCGTTCCTTCGCGACGACCACCTCGACCGGATAGGTTCGCAGGTCTATCAGATCGAACAGCTCGGATAAATTGTCCATGGAGACGTATTTGTAGGGGCCGAAGATGTTCCTGTAATCGGGGACGGTGAGGAGGGTGTTCAGGGCGGCCCTTATCACCTTCGCAGGTTCCGCGAGATTCGTCGCGCAGAAAGAGTCGAGTATCTTGTCGGTGATGGCCTCGAGTAGTTGTGCGGGACTCGTCGCCAGGTGGTCGTACGCGCTCAACAGTAAACCGCAGCGGTGAGCATCCTCCCTGTGATCGATAAATATCGCCGTCAATTGATTGACCGCGGTCCCCAAGTTCTTATCTTGGTAAGGCCACGGATAGAAGCCTAGGAGATAACCGACGAATTGCTCGCTCAGGCAATTCTTCCCGACTTCCACATCCTTCAGGATGTCGACTATCACCGGGCTGAAGAATACGTCGAGAGGTACCCTCGCCGGATCCCTTCCCCGGTACCCTTTTAGGGCGTTCGCCAACTGGACGAGCATTTCGAACGTTCGCCCTTTCTGGTCGAGGATCCCGTGGAAAATTGGGTCGTAACCCTCCCACCTGTACAAAATTGCTTCCAAATCGAGGTGCTCCGTGAAACCGCCCTGGAGGCCGTTCATTTCGATCATGATGTTAAGGATCGTCAAGAATTGCACCTTGACGGATTGCCGGTGGATGTCGGGCAGTAGCGGGATTATTGCGAACACGTCTATTTCGTCCAGAGATAAGGCGACCCTGAGAAAGCTCAAATTGACGAACCATTTTCGCCCAATGTTCACTTCGCGTTGGTACATGACGTAACCTATCATGTTCAGTAGGTTTTCCTTGAGGTGGTGTCCGACGGCTAAGGTGTAAGTGGCCGTGATCGCGCCGAGGTTGGTGATGGTGATGTTAGGTACAGGTAACAATAGGATCGGAGGTTCCGAGCTCATTATTTGGACGTTCCCGAAAGGCGGCGGGGTGGCTAAGGGGGGCGGATAAACGGAATCGCCCCCTATAATTTGAACGTTACTGTATCCTCCTGGTCCCGGCGTTTGAAGTCCTGATGGTGCAAAAGACTTTTTTCTATTATGCGTTTACGATGTACTTGAGTTAACATGAAATGTTTGACCGGTAGGTTAAGATTGAAAACGTAACTTTGGGTTAGGTAAATAGTGTGTCAAAGATCAACTTACCATCAATAATTTGAACGTTGCGGTGTCCTCCACTACTTGACTTGTCTGGAAATCGTGATGTCATAAAACACATTGTTCTAATATGGGCACACAATGTGGCCATTGTATTTTATTATGTCAAGTTGGATGCAAGGAAACGTTACAAAATTGACAGTTGTCTAAGAACTACACAATTTATCATTAGTAACCTTAGTTAGAAATTTTGTTAAATACAATAAATCTACCGACTGTTTCGTTTATTTTTTGAAAAGGCTTAGCAAAAACTTGCCAACCGTCAGGAACAGTGCAAGAACAATGGCTACATTGTTGATTTCCAATCGCCCTCTCAAACAATTCCCATCGTAACATTTACCCCCAATGTCAAAAGGTCAACTTACCTTTATTATGACCTAAAATTTGAAGGTTGCCTATTCTTGCTAAGCGCTTCTTCGCCTTAGCTGTAAAACGCGATGACGTAAAAGATTATTTTCCAATGTGCGTACACAATGTGGCCATTGTATTTTATTACGTCAAGTTGGATGTAAGGAAACTTTAAAAAAATGGTAATAGACTTAAGGAAGATGAGAATTGAAGATGTAACCTTAGTTACATCTTCAGCCTTAGTTTCAATATGATCTACTTCTTCAATTTATTTTGTGAAATTATACGTAGATGAAAAATAACTGATTTTGATTTTAACCTGATACCAAAAATCTACCCACGAAAACAAGATGTTATACACAGTGTCCCTAAAATGCATGTACAGTTTCGGGTAACCCCCTTTAGCTATGAATTGAGACTTCAAAATGCCTATTAAACTTGGCAACAGTGTTTAAGAAATTTAAAGACATACTCTAGTTCAAAGTACGTATGTAAAATTTTGCTTTAGCCTTGTTTATTTTTTGAACAATTTTTGATTTATTGTAATATTGATATATAGATTATTATTATTATTAATTGATGGGAGCAATAAACATTTAATAGCCTACTAATCAGTATAGTGCATGGATAAGACATAAAACACTAAAAAAATGGCATTTTCCACCAGGAACGTTGTATATACAATGGCTACATTGTTTGATCTGCATTAGTCTCTCATTTACCCCAAATGTCAGAGATCAACTTAGAAGGTTTCCGTCCTCTAACACCAGGCATAGATTGAACGTTTCTATGTCCTCCCATACGCATCGTTGCCTTGGCTGGAAATCCTGATGGGGCAAAAGAATTTGTTCTAATGCACGTATACACTGTGGCCATTGTATTTTATTATGTCAAGTTAGACGTGAGAAAAGGTGAAAACATAGATAAACGACTTCGAATAGTCAAAGAACTAACAACAATTCTACCTTAGCAGTTTTATTTTTGATCATTTCGATTTTTATCTTCCCATCATTCTTGTAATATTCAGTTAACTCGTACAATGGCTACACTGTCGAATTGCCTCGGTATCTCAAAGACAAGAAGTAGACTTACGTTCCTGTCCGTCGCCGTCAGCCATAATCTGCTCGTTATCGTCAAGTACTTCATCGCTGAGAGTTAATTCTTCCTGACCTTCGACCCCGATCTCGTCTTCGCGCTGGTTCGCCGGCGGTTTCTCGACAACCTGAGAGTCGTCGCATCGCACCTGCGTGACGAAATCGCGATAATTTTTCCGAAATACCTCATTTTTTTTTCGCTCGACGCCTCGTACCACCTACCTTCAGAGCTAAACCCAAGAGGAGGGTCAGTAGCAGTTTTCGCATCGTGTACCGTCCCGGTTACGCGCGAATGGCCCCCGGTGGCTGCCCGCTCGTTTGCCCCTTTGTTACAGATAAGAAAACGTTGCATACGGTCGTCTATTCAACGGAGTAAGTAGCCCGGAACCACAATGACAGTGGTTTAGGTGTGGGTACGATTCGTATTGTTCGTACAACCACGCTTGAAGATTATGAAGATGTAATAAATTTTATTTCGATTTTTTTCGATGTATTTGTGACCGTCGACGCTGTGGGATGGTTTCGTCGATGGTTTTCGCGATATTTCGATTGTTTTTGGCCCAATATAAACGTACTTATTTCGTTTTAATATCGAGACCAGTCGAAATCTGGTGATTTTGGGCTACATCGAAAATATTGCTTTTTGACGGTTTTTAATCTCTATCAGTGTTTAAATCGTTGTTCGTGATGTCTTTTCAATTGTTTTCGATTTCCGTCGATGTTCTTTTGTCTTTTTAAGCTCATGACAAGAGTTTCTGCCCGACAGGAATATTCGGGTTACGACGTTAAACGAAAATAGCCATTTTTAATGATGTTCCATTCTTCTTTCATCTAAATCGTATTTCGTGGCATCTTATCGTGAATTTTGACATGTTTTCAGTTGTTATCGATTTTTATAAATGTTCTTCTTTCATTTTATGTACACGGGGTTTTTACCTTCCAATGAAATGGTCAATTTTCTTGTCATGCCTCAATCATTTTTTCGATTGTTTTCTTAACTCTTTTACGACATTGCTTTAAATTCAATAATAGTACATTTTATAACATCCACTTTTATTAAAAGTATATCCTTTTCTTAGATTATGAAAATCGTCTTTTACAAAAGATACCTTGAAAGATGCAGCTTTAGTTAATTTATTTTTCATTTATAAATCATTTATTTCTTAATCAACCCCTTCATCCTTCATTCCCACAAAGGTTCCTCTATCATCAGCACCAAAAAGAGTTTTTCGCGCGTTTCTCCAACATTTCCTCTCTCTTCATCCTCAGGTTACGGCAGCTTGGCGCCTCGCACCAACCTGGGGAAGGCCGTCACGATGGGCTACGCGGTCCTCGGCATCCCCTTGACCCTCCTCTACCTCTCGAGCATCGGCTCCGTGCTGAGTAGAATCGCACGAGGGGTGTTCTCCAGGGCCCTCTGTTGCTGCCTCTGCTCGAACTGCGGCTACTGCTGCTACGACGAGAAACGGATGGCGGAGAAAGAGCGCAGGATGAAAAAGAAAAGGCAACAGATGGAGATGCAACAGCACCAACAACAACTAGGGCTACAGGAACCGTTCTACGTCCGTTCAAACTCGAATTATAACTCCACCACTAGCAACAGCTTGCATTCCCCGAACAATTCCAAAGATTTCGACAGTTTGAGTTGCACAGACAACGAATCGAAGACGTCCATGCACGGATTGAGCATCTTGGCACCTATCCTGCTGTGCTTGGCGAGTATGTTCGTGTACATCTGCCTGGGAACCTTCGTCCTGTACAAGTTGGAACGTTGGCGCGTCCTCGACGGTTTCTACTTCTGTTTCATGAGCCTGACGACGATAGGGTTCGGGAACATGGCGCCCGGACAGCAGGACCCCTTCGAGAAAACCGACGCTAACGCGACCGTCTGGTTCTGTTCCTTCTACATAATGCTCGGGATGGCCCTGACCGCGATGTGTTTCAACGTGGTGCACGACGAAATCGTGCACCGGTTGAAACGCGACGAGAAGGTCGTGAAAAAGGTCTCCTCGAACAACTTTAACGAGGATCTGCAAGCCGCCGACCCTTACAGTCTCGCCTCATGACAGTTCAACCACGCCGCTGCGAAGAACTTCTACCGCAGGAACCTCACCGAGGAGACTTTGATCAGTAGCGGAACGCCCACGTCGTTGGGAGAGGTCGCGCACGACGTTCAGGGGAAGATGCCCGAAGTGCTCGAGGGTCCGGTGCTGACCGGAGTGTACACCTTGCCGGAGGAGCCGGAAACCGAAGAAAATTTGGACGAGAACGAGTAGAGGCGTTTTAGGAATTGTCCGGGTCGTTTCTTTGTAAATACCCCTGTATATAGGCCGCCCGTATCTCGACGAAAAGGTATAGTATGTACATATTAGCGATAGACGCGGATATGATACTATTATCTATGTATTTCATCTATTTAGGCGGTAAGGTAACGTTATATTTACATATCCTCTGTATTCGACCAAAAAAAAAACAAGATATAACACGCGTAACTGTTTCGTTCTTGAAATTCTAAAGAAGAAATATGACTGTGTACTTTAGGTGTAAATCGGTTGTACATATAGACGTAACTTTTTCTTGAGTTGGTAACCGTGTTTTAGGGTAATAAGGAGAAAAAAAAACGACTTGTAAAGGAAAGATATTTACGTTTATTGTTTGTACGGTATTTAATGGTGGAATAATTCGGGTACAACAACAATAAAGAGAGAAAAATGGAAATTTGGGGTTGTTTGTGTTTTTGTAGTGGTAGCCCTTTCGTTCAATCTTTTTAGTTTCTTTTTTAAATCAATTTCATTTCAAATTGCATACACAGTAATAAACTAGGAAATGGTTTCAACATCGTTTACACAGATTTGTCCTCTCGTACATAGATGGCGCAATGTAAAGGTTAGTCAAATATCGATCCGCACATGAATTACAATGATTATTTAACCAACAAGTACGTTAATAAGGACGTTTAATCACCGATTAACAGAAAAGTTGATTACAAATCTTTTTCGTCAATCGAACGTTTATT
>JAUIMR010001816.1:0-13227 GCA_032191635.1 Sarophorus costatus
CCAAATTTTCGACATTTACTCTACGAAAGTACGGGACACAGAGACAGTGGAAAGAGACAACAACTGCGTTCGTTAACTACCATGTTGAGGCAAGCTAAACCTCCAATCGTGTTCCCTTGGATCCACCTCAGTCTGATCGTCAATACTGATCTCATAGCGTAGAGGACGTCTCCTTGTCCCTTGCGCTAACAGAAACACATCAACATGGACACCTCCAACTCATCGGTTTACATCAACTTTCGCAGGTACCGAAAAAGATGAAGAACTCACCTCTAGTCACCGTGGTCGTACTAACACTGCTCGTCGTCTCCTTCGTCTCCGTTTGTTGTTGCCCCCCATCAGATGAAGATTCGCCTATACAGAAATAACAACACCACTTAGGTTACAGTCAAAAGAATACTTTGGTAGTTGTTAGTCGGGTTTCGATTATGGAACAATTGCATGCAGAAATTGTGAAAACAAAACCGGCATGCAAACCCAAACGAATATATGACTTACCAGAAAAGAAAAATGTGCGTCGATCGTGCTATATACTCATCATAATCAAGCTCAAAATAACTTATCGATGATGATAATAATAGGGAATAAAGAACGAAGAACGAACCTGGCTTACATGGCAGCACCTTTTCATAGCGATGTGGCAACTCAAATTGTTGGGTATAAATGGTCTTTGATCCTTTTTCATCGACGTACGTCCTCTTAACCACACCCTCATCAGGTTCCTTCTCATCACCCTGCACTAAGAACCTTCTATGAATGATCCTCTTCACGTGCAGGTTACCGTCTTCGTCTATTTCCTCAGACTCTTCGATGCGTTCACCTTCGCCGAAACTCTCGATGAATCTCTTAAGTTGCTCATCAGCGTCCGGACCCGTGAATGTCACCTTCTTCACGTCCGGAGGCAATTCCACCCGTCTGTGGATCGTATGACTGTAACCGTCCTCTTCGCAAGGTTCAATGACCTCCGTAACGTACGGTTTCGAATCTTGGACGTACTCTGTCGTGTACATCTTCGATGTCGAGTCATCGTCGAACCAAACCTTCCTCACAGCGGCCGCTAAGTCGACGCATGATTCTTTTTGATCGACCGTGTCAGTCGAAGATACCATCGTGTTTGATCCACCACTAGTGAAGCTTTCCGCAGAGTAAATCGAGTCACTTTCGTATTGGTATGTCGCATGAGTTGCGGTTGACGTCGATGCCACGCTCTCTAGGTCTCTCGGCTTCGACGCTTCGACCAGTTCTTCTTTAACGGATGAACTAAAGTCTTTCCCGGTGCTCGAACTGCTTTGATCAAACCCTCCGATCCTAGAGCCGTCCTCGTCTATAGAATCGGAGGTCATCAGGCTGGGTCTGGCGGCCATGGTTTCCAGTGAGTCACTGGTGATCATGTAACTTCGATCACCTTCTTTGATCTCGATGCTATCGCTGGTCATCTTTGAAGATTTTTGCGCTTGAAATTCTATGGAATCGGTGCTGGCGGTCATTACGTCCATGGCGCCCGTTTTCTGATCTAAACTGTCCATGCTGTCGTGATGCGTCAGTTTGTCATCGTTTTTCGCGTCCAGGGAATCGGTGGAGGCGATCATAGCGTCGTCGGGAGGGGTCCATTGTACTTTACCTCTGGCGATGGGAGTGTCCAAATCTAAATCCGGAACCTTGGCGACTTCCTCGAAAGAGTCGCCCCGACCTAACGATTCCGTTTTCTCTACTTCTATGAAACGTTCTACGTTGGTTTGCGCTTGCCTGATTATTTCGTCGATTTCAAAGAGACGTTTCTCGTAATCTTCGTCGTCGGACTCGGGGATCAATTTCTTGTCGGTACCTGAAATCGTTTCGCAACTTTCCGTCTCGGAAGCTACGCTCTCTGGTCCCTCGTCGATCTGCGCTAACATCGCTTCCTCCTCCTTTGCCTTGACCTCGATCTTGTGAGCCGCGACACAAGCCATCTCTAGTCCTTCGAATTCCTTCAGAGAATTCACCGAAACGTCGTCTCCTTGGCCGGTTTTCCCTCCTTGGCCATGGTGGAAGCGATTCTTAAAGCTCCCGTTGCTGGAGGAATCTTGAGAGCCCGCAATGCATCTTCGATTCTCCAGGGACATGGCCCGTTCAAGATTTTCGAATTCTTGCAAACTGGACATCGAGACGTCGTCGTGTTCTCCCGATCTGGTGAAGTATTTTCGTCCCGCCAGGACGTCGTATTCGGGCGTGGACGAGTAGGAATCCTTGACGCTGCTGCTACCGAATTCCTTCTGGGAGCTCAGACTGCCGATTCTGGAAGAATCGAAATCGTTGATGTCCTCTTCCTTAATGTCCTCCAGAGGTCCGCGCTCGAATTCCATCTCATAGCCATAGCCAGCCGCGATCATCGCGGCCTGGTTGCCTTGGAACTGTTGCTCGATCCATTTTTTATTCGCCTCCAACTCTCTATCGTAGTCGTAGACGTAGTCTCGCGGGCTTTTACCCGTGGAACCGGATGCTTTTTCTTGATCGGAGAGTTGCGGGGGACTTTCTTCGAAGTCGAAGCCCAGTTCTTCGCTGGATGAACCGTCCGGGTAGTATTTGATTTCCGTCATTTTCGTCGAAGGTGATGGAGCAGATTTAACCAGATACTCCTCCAGTTCTTTATCGGTCTTTTTGATGGTTTTCTTCGAGGTGATCCTCATGCTTTGACCTTCCGTATCCATTTCGTGCGCCTCTTTCGCCACTTCTTCAATGACCACAAAATCGTCGATTAAATCAGGTTTTTCTAGCATTTCAAAGGAGTCGCTGTTAGTCGGGGATTCCGTGGGAGAGGAGGGTTTCCCTTCTTCTTGCGGAGCTTTATCCGTTACAAACTCTTCTTTTGTCGCATGTTCTTGTTCTTCTTCTGCTTCTTCGGGAATCTTTTCTTTCTCCTTTTTAGCTCCTTCTAATTCAAGATCGGGGTATCTGAAACCACGATCTATCAAAGGCGCCATATGTTGCGTGACTTTGATGTCGGGAATGGCTCCGGGACTCAAATCTCTACCCGCTAGTTGCCGTTTTCTTTCGAATTCCTTCTGAGCTTTTTCCCTAGTTTCCAGTTCGTGTTTCTCGGCGTCTTCGTCTTCGAGAATCGGGCATATCTGCTTGATTTTGTGTGCCGGCGAGACATGTGCGACCATGCTAAAGGCCGCTTCGGCTTCCGCTTCCTCAAAACTCGATTTTTCGCTGGAAGTACCGCTTAACTTTCCCGTTTGCGAGTCGCGTTTATCGAAGATGTGTTTGTCCGACGAGACCTCCATTAAGATCTGTTTTTTGATTTCGGTAATCTCGTGAGATCGGGCCATGGCCGAAGAGTATTCCTGTTCGAGTTCCCCGACGCTCGCTTGCGCTTCGGAGCTGAACTCTGGAGTGTCGTCTTTTATTTCACACTCTTCGCACGGTTCTGGCGTAGTGGGGCGCTCTATGGGATCGCTGATCGCTTCCGATGGTTGCCTGGCTAATTCGGCCAGCTCGGAATCGGAGTATGCGGTGGATGTGATCCGCTCTCGTTCGCTATCGGATTTGCTTACTTGCGATTGAGGCCTAGATAAGTCGAAAACATCGTTTTCGTAGTCCATATCGAGGTATTTTCCTTCCCTAACATCTCTATGGAATCCCTGGTCCGCTTCAGTTTCGTAATAATCGTCTTTTTCGGTTTCATCGACGTCTTTTTTCTCATGGCTTCGACCCTCCTTCACGCTGAGGCCGGCTGTGTACTTATCGCTTTCGGCTAAATCCGATTGAAACCGTTTCTCTACGTCTGAACTCATAGAGGAGAGGATATTACTTGAGATGGTGCTTTCGCATCTTCTGTGCCCTCGTTTCTTGGGATCGAAAGGCTCTTCTTTCGTCATTTTCGATTCCTCCTGAGATGTGACTTGAGTGCTAGCGTTTTGGATGCCGTTCTCGGCAACCGTTGATGTTGTAATAGTCACCGAATCGATTCTGACGTTATCGCCGTTTTGAGAAGTGGTCGAGGTCGCTATGGAATGTCCTTGAGTAGGCGGTAGGGATGCTTCATCCATTGAGGTACTTGAAGCGCTCAAGCTGGTTTCTATACGATCTGTTTCTAAAGGAACTTGTTCTATAACTGTTCTTAAGGCAGTCGCACTGGAAGTACTCGATAGACTGACACTAAGGACACTTCCTTCGTCCAAACTGGTCCCAAAGCGTTCGTCGAGGTCCTGCGTGACCTCAAACTGAGGTGATTCCGGTACTAGTACCTTAGGTTCGGGTTGGAAAGTCATCTCTAGGGATCTTTTCATCTTCGATGGCACACCATCTTTGATTTCGCCATCCTCCTCTGATATATCGATTGATTCTTGATCTTGATAAATTATTTCTGAGTCGCTGATTTCGGTGCTTTGACGTTTTGCCAACAACCCTGCTTTATCGACCGATATGTCGTCAATGGTTTGTCCCGTGACGTCTGCGGGATCGCATTCGGATGGTACCAATGTTTCAGATGCTTCGGATACTTCTATACTAGCCAGATTTCCTGAACTTTCGCTGTCTAGACTTTTCATGCTTTCTTTCGAGCTTAAACTGCTCGCTGCAGTATGGTACGAGGTCATGTGGGTCGGTATCGAGATGTCTTGTTCAGTTAGAGCGCTTTCGTACTCTGAGGAACCGGCTGCGACTAGTCCTTCGACGTCCGAGGAACACGGACGACTTTTAGCGCTGTCCAGTTCGAAGCTGTGATAATGACTCTCGCCCGATGATGAATACGCTTCGAAATCTAAGCCTGATTTTCTGTCCGTTCTGAAAATTGGACTGCCGCTGCTCGTATCGCTTGTGTGAAGCTTGGGTTTTCGAAGGATAACGTCGACCTTTTCTGAAGTACTTTTCTTGTCAGAGGAACTGGTGGAGACTTGCTCCTCAGGTGATTTGAGGTCGTCTGACTTTGATTCGTCACTGGAAGTTTTCTTGGGCATGTCCTCTGCAGGAACATCGTCCAGAATGATCGTTGTGGAGACACTTTTGGCTTCGGTGTGAGTCGAATCAACGACAATCGTACTGCTGGTCATTACCTTGTGAGACGTGATTTCAGATGTTTTCAATTCAAGGTCATCAGATATTTTAATTTCCTCTTTCTTATCTATGCTTGCCTCCACTGCGCTCTTGGTTTGTTCCTCGACTTCCTTGACAGTCTTGGTGTCTTCTTCGATGGTGACACTTTCAAGTTGTTCCATCACTTTTTTTTCGCTGACGTATTTGCCTGACATCCGATATAATTCATCGTCCTTTTCCTCTAGATAAATGTGAGATTTTTGACCACTCTCAGTAAGGGTTTCGTCGATGGTTATCGTCACCCCTGATATATTCTTTGTACCCTCTTCAACGTGAGTTACTTCTATCTTCTTCGCTTCGAATTTATCTTGTTTAACCGTGTCAACTTCACTTATAGTTATTTTAGTTTCAAACCCGACCATTTCCGTTTCTTGTACTTTTCCGGTTACAGTCGATTCATCTTTACCAAAGCTTTCACTGCGTTCTTTTTCTCTATGAAATTTCTCTGTGACTTTTGTGTCTTTTTCAGTTTTATGTTCGGTGAAACGGTCCGATTCAACTGAACCTGTTGAATCTCTCGAGTCGGATCGGCCTAGGACGAAGTGATCTCCTAACGTTAATCCTAGCTCTCTCGATAGTTTTCGTTCTACCGATCTTTCCACCTCCAGATGTTCGATTTGCTGCTCCAAGATGTTACCGCGACTACCCGACGGGGAATAGTCTACTTCTCCACTGCTATATCGTAAATCTTCATCAGTTATCTCCATGCTAGATGCCTGAGTATCACCACGAGATAACTTTGATAACTGTCGTTGTTTCCTAGCCAAGACCGAGTGGACTAGTTCGATTTCTCGTGAGTCAAGACCTTTGGTTTCGGCGAGTTGTCTTAAATAGTCCGATACTTCGTTCTGGGGTATATTGGGGATGTTCGTGGCACTCGCTTCGGATATAATCGAGTCCCTTTTCTGTATTTCTGCTTCGATGTCCGCCAATAGTTCGCTTGCGATCAGCTTTGCGTCTTCCTCAGAAATTTTTTGCTGATGCAAACTTTCCAGGATGAGTTTTTCGATTTGATCATGATTCTCGGACCTTGGCTGAAGGATTTCCCAAGGAAAATTAAACGCTTCCTGGGCGCTACTACTCGGTTTGTCCCCTCTCTCGACTACAGTTTCTTTGGCTACTTGGAAATCAGAGATTTTCTCTTCCGGTTGCGATTCCACCGATACTTCCCATACCGTGTTTTGGACGTGTTCTTCCGATTTGCATATTTCCGGTTTGAATTTCTTGTCATCCTCATCGCTTTCTTCACTGATTCGTCGTTGTTTTCCGGATAGACTGACGGTTATTTCGGGAATGGGTTCTTCGGTATAAAATGAGGTCTTAGGGGACATTTCGATTGCGTTCAAGGAGTCCAATGACTTCGTTTCGACATCCGTTCCATCTTCGAGTTCGGCCAACTTTTCCGAATCCTCTATTTCGGATTTGTCGACGTGCACCTCCATGGAGTCGCTCGGTTTCGACGTGGTTTGGTCTTCTTTGAAATTGGTCACGCTGTGATCGGAGAAAACGCTCTGTTCCGACTCGGTTGAAGATTGTTGGACGTGAGGACCAGTATCGATGTCTTTGTGCGTTTGAAGGTTGAGAAGTTCGGATGACATCAAGTACTGGTCTTCACTTTTGTGCGTTGCCTCGACGAGTTTTGCCATCGTGTCTTTATTGGACGCGATTTTAATCGATTCTTTTGCGTCCGCTTCCTCTAACGAGTAGGCTTGTTCCTCTTTGTAAGTGTCTTTGTCGATGTCGCTGGCGTAAGTGATCCTGCTGGCGTCTGATTTTTCCTGTTCAATTTCCGATAGGTCTTCGTCATCTTTTACCTTCTCGATCAAGCTGTGTTGGCGCTCCTCGGTTTTTTGATCGGTAACGCTTTGTGGTTTATCTTTCGTGAGTAAACTGTCCCTTTCAATCTCGCTGGCATAAGTAATCGATTTTTCAGATAGCTCATCTACTTCATCTTTACTGGGTGCCTTCAGTTTTATCAGCAGTTCAGAATCGAAAGTGGTCAAGCTTAATTTTGATGATTCCTGTATTTCTATGGTAGATAGACTTTGGGCGATTTGTTTTTTGGAGAATTCATCGATTTCTTTGCTACCCAACTCTTCGGAGGTCTCGAAGTCGTGCATCGTGACGTCTGTGGTGCTTTCATCCACGGATTCCTCCATGTGTCTTAAATCGCGGTCGGCCCGTTTGGATTCTTGCAGATCTGCGTGTTGTTTTGAGTCATCTTTTTCCGATGTTGGTTTGATCGTCTTCTGACCGCCCATTACGATGGATCCGGATTCAGTTTCGAAGCTTTTTGCCAGATCCTTCACCGATTTTCTCTCCGTAACCTGTGATATTTCAGGTGGTTTAACGGTTTCCCCAAAGGACTTCGCTATATCCTTTACGCTGCAACTTTCCGTTATAACGGACTTTTCGGGGCTCAGGCTTTTACTTCCGCAAGGTTCGGCGAATGTTAAAGTTTTTCTCTCCGGCGATGCCTCTTCCTCTTCTTCGGTCATCAACTGCTCTTCGACCATCTCCTTCTTGATCTGATTTTCATAGTACTGCTTTCGAAGCAACACATTCTTCGCCGATAATTCGTACAAGTCTTCGGTTGGCAGAGACATTGATCGTTCGTAGACACTTTTCTTAATGGTGACGGCCGGATGGAAGACGCTCATTTGTCTTTCCCGAATTTGCGGAACCCTGTCTTCTATTTCCGAATCGGAGATGTAGTGTTCCACATCACCGCTATCTGAGATGTAGCCGGTATTTTCGTAACCGGTACTTTTGGAGTTCTCCTGGTCTGAATCGCTTTGGTCGCTTTGGTCGCTTTGGCCTTTGGGTGAACTTCTTAACGATGGATCTGTGAACGATGATTTGTATTCGCTAATGGGTTTAATATTCTCAAAGTCCTCTGAAAACCGAACAGTCTGTTCTTCTTTCACCTCAGCTATGCTCTGCGAACTTTGGAAAGCTACCCTAGGTTTGGGTATAGGTGGCTCCATGGATACCTCATGGATGGATGTCCGTTTTTTAGCTACGCTAATCTTATCTGTTGGCGATTCTTCGTGTAAGCTGAAGCGTTTTTTAACTAGGGGCTCTTTCGACGACACCGTTTCCCAGAATTTCTTTTTATCCGAATAAGTATCTGGCGTGGCTGTTTCTGGTGATTGTTCTATGTCTAAAGTGTCGTCTCTAACTGGAGACATCAGTTGCGTACGCTCAAAGCTGTTGCTGCCGGTTGTTTTATCGGGGGATTTAGCTGTTCTGGGTTTCGGTTTCGGTATGCTAGATTCTATTTTCGGGCCAATGAGCTCTAAAATACACAGGGATAGAGAACGTTAGCACCCTAGCTGTTACAGAAATGTTGTTTGATGGGAGCAGGTATGTACACAGTTGGTACTCTACACACTGATCGGCAGAACTTACCGTAGTATTATAACAATAGTAATAAAAACGACACGGAACTGAAAGTAAAATGGATACTTAAAACGAAGTCAGTAACACGAAAAATTAAAAAAAAAAAACATGTTATTTCACTCGACAGAAATGCTGAAACGTTTGCTAAATAGTGTATAACGGTGTAAGAATCTCCACACAACACACTATGCGAAAGAGTCTGAGAGAAGACTGGCATGCGGAGGTTTAGAGAGACAAATATTCAAACATATCGGGCCCTGTTTTCGGAGATTGTTACATCAGTTTCCGTACTTTGTGTGCGTGTTTTTGCTTTATTAATTACCTAGGGATTTCTTCGATCTTTTATTACGCTTTCTCTTGCTGTTTTTCTTAGTGACCGTTAGTACAACTTCATCTTCAGAGACGAAGATATCCGGTATCACATTAGATGCACTGGACGATGGGTAATCGTCGAGCAGAGAAGATGTTTGATTAGAATCTATACTTTGGGTAGAATCGAAAGGACTAGACCTGTGCAACCAGCTCACGACTGCATTCATTATGTGCCCTTTCGATAAAGATTCGGTACTCCCTAGGGAAGTCGCTTTTAAGGAATCGATACTTCCAAGAGGCGTCAGAAACATATTAGGGTGGGCTTGAGCGATAGTGTCTATTAGAATTCCTTTTTTATAGGAGTGTAGATCTGGTAGGCTCCCACGATCATCGTCCCTACCGATTTCTTCCCTTCTGAAACCCATTTCTGACTTAGCGCGTTTACTTTTTCGTTGCATTCTGGGAGACGGGCAAGGGCTCTTCATTATCGGGATAACGTCCACTTCGATGCCGGCTTTATTTACCAAATTGTCTTTATTTAAAGTAACCGGAGCCATATAGACAATGTCACCTACGAAATAAACACTAATATGGTCCGGGCGAGCGATTATTTCACCCGATATGTTTGCGATTTTATGTCAATTTTGTGGTTTGGTGAGGTAAGGTGAGGATGGGGTGACTAACGCATGCTTATATAGTTAACAAGACCCGAGTGAGGTTTTGGTGAAAATGGTGAAGAAAGTGGGTAGCGTCTAATAAAAAAGCCGCGAGATGGTTGTGGAAGGAGACATTAAAGAATTCTAACGTTTACTACCTTGTGGTAGCTCTTGCACCTCTGCTTGACTGTCCGGTGTTTTAGAGGTGTCCCATTCGTCGCTGGGTGAAAAAGTCTGTTCGTCCCATAAATTGGCGTACTCTTTCTGGAAGTCCGAGACCTCTTCAGTGCTTAACTGAGAGACCAATCGATGGAAATCGGACTCTCGCTTCTCTTCGACTTCCGGGGTGGTCATCTGTGATTCTTTGCCTTCTTTTTCGATGGCCGCCGAAGCCATTCGTTCGAATTTCCTTTCTACTCGTTTCAATTTCGATTCGCTCACTCCGACATCGAATTGTTGCTGTTCTAATGATCCGAGAGCTTTCTCGATATCGTTCAACTTCGCCTCGATCAAATCAGTATCTGTCTTGACTTCGTACAAGATGTTTGAGGTGAATTTCGTATCGTGCGGTATAGGATCGAAATCGTCGTCTAAGTCGGTTACTATCGTTGAATCGTACCTTCGTTCTCTGATATTTTCTAGCGGGTTAGATTGAGTGCTTCCCCTATGCGAGTCGCTGATTTCGGTCGTCGAATCTTCTTCGGATTCGATGTGGAACAGCGGTTTTCTCTTAGCGCCCTTTTCGGCGGAGATTCTAGCAGGGATTTCTTGGGGTTCCGTGACCACGTACATCTCGTCTTCGTCGCTGTTGTCTTCTCTAGAACCGGTCGTGACTTCCACGCAATAAGGTATGTCGCGTCTTAGTATTCTTTGTGATTCCGCCCGTCTGGGTAGCGTGGGTGAGGTTATCAGAGGGAGAGATTTGTCCTTCTTCGATTTTTTGTCTTTAGATTTTTCGAAAATATCCGATAAAAAACCGGGTTCTGATTTGTCTTCCACTATCACCTCTTCTTTTGAGGATTTTTCTTGGCCTAAAGATTTTCGCATGGTTTCCATTCGCTTGGATACGTCGTCCAAGGATTTCGGTTTTCCGTCGTCTGCTGCGGACTCTTTTTCTGCTTCGATCAATATCATATTAGGGTCCTTGTTAGTCGTTTCAAAAACCTTCTTACTCGACCCAGTCATGAATAGATCAACTTCTATGCTTTTGTTAGCGTCACCGATCTTCTGTTCAGTGGCTTCACTGAGGTCTTGCGCTTGTTTGGAAACTTCGTCTTTAGTTTCCTCGGCATCTGTGACTATCGACATCGCCGACTCACAAAGTTCGGTGGTAACTTTTTCACTAGTTCCCAGTAGCATGCCGCTCAAGTTGGAGAGGAATGATCCTGCTCCTTTTGTCGATTTCTTCGATGTATCTTTGCTTTTCTCAACCGCCACCGCAACTGCTTGTTTTGCATTATCGGCTTTCTCTTTTGTAGCTCCTCCTATGTCTTGAGAGCTGGATATCACTGCTTCCTTTGTTGATTTTGCAACATCTTCAGTTGTAGTGGCGGTTTCGAAAGTTTTTGTACTGGTGCTTTCTTTAACATGTTCTCCAGCTTTTGAAACATTTTGACCCAATTCGTCGAAAAATGCACTTGTTTCCGACATAATTTTCTGTGTTGTACCTTCAGTGATTTCTTTTGCACCTTCTTTCAAGTCTTGTGCTTTTTGTGCAACTGTATGCTTGATATCTGTCCCACGCTCTTTAACTTTTTCTTTGGTATCCAAAATATTTTTACCCAAATCATGAAACAATATGCTTGTGACTTCTGCAGCTTCCTTCTTTCCTTCAATTACGGTTGCATCCGCACCTTGTTTAGTAGTAGCTAGTTTTTCTTGTGTAACTTGCTTGGAGTCTTGTAATTTCTCGGTGGACAATTTTTCACCAGCTGATACAGCAATGCCGGATGTAGTGTCTTTGATATTGGATTGAAGTTTTTCACCGATTTCTGAAATCCTCGCATCAATTTCAGATAAAAATGCACCAGTTTTGTCTTCAGTTTCTTTTGTTTTTACTTTTGCTTCCTTTACTAGGAATTCAGCATAATCAATTTTCTGTTTGGCTTGTTCATATTCCGGGCCTTTTTCACTAATTAGATCTTTAGTTTTTCCTGCAGATTCAACAACTGACTTTGTAGTATCGTTTATTGCAGCCTTGACTTCTTCACTTTTTGAGCTTATTTCATATTTTACATTTTCGCCAGTTCCTACTATCTTTTCACCCAGATTGGAAAAGAATGATGCTGCCTCGTTTGTTGCTGTTTTCGATTTGTCTATGGTTTTCTTAGTCGCTACCTCCACAGTTTCCTTTGTCGCTTCTTCTACGTCTTGAGCTTTGCCTACCAATGTTTCTTTGGTTTCCTTCATACTTCCATCATATGACTTTGCACCATCTTCAATTGCAGTGGCGGTTTCAAAAACTTTACTGCTAATGCTTTCTTTTATTTGCTTTCCAGTTTCTGAAACCTCCTCACCAAGTTCACCGAAAAATATACTTGTTTCTTCTACCATTTTCTGAGTTGTATCCTTGGCGAATTCAACTTTTTCTTGTACACCGTCTTTTATTTCTTGTGATTTTTCTGCTACTGCGCCCTTAGCATCTGTTAAACCCTTTGTTGCAACATCTGTCACACTCTCTTTAATTTTTTCTCCTGTATCCGAAATCTTTTCACCCAAATCGACAAAGAATGAGCTTGTGGCTTTTGCAGTTTCTTTAGTAACGTCCTTAGCATTACTGACCGTGACATATACACCTTGTTTGACACCATCCAGTTTTTCTTCCGCAGCCTCTTTCAGATGGTGCGTTTTATCGTCCACTGCTTGCTTAAATTTAGTGGCCGATAGCGTAGTATCACCAACTGATGTAGCAATACTGGACGTTGTATCTTTGACATTGTCTTTAAGCTTTCGGCCGCTTCCATCGAGATCGGAGAAGAATGAACCAGTTTCGTCGACTGCTTGCTTTGTTTCAGTAAATGCTTCCTGTCTCAGAAATTCTTCGGTTTGTTTAGGGCCTTTAATCGCCTGTTTAGTAACTTGCTCAAATGCATCAGCTCTTTCACCAACTGCGATTTGAGTTTTCTTTGCCATTTCAACAACTGACTTTTTAGTGTCATCTACTGTCGTTTTAACCTCTTCGCTTTTTGTGCTGATTTCATCTTTTACTTTTTCGCCAGTTCCTAGTATTTTTCCACTCAAATTGGAAAAGAAGGATCCTGCCCCTTTTGCTGCCTTCTTTGATTTGTCTTTGGATTTCTTAGCCGGCACCTCAACAGTTCCTTTTGTCGCTTCTCCTAAGTTTTGAGCTTTGCCAACCAAGGTTTCTTTTGTCTCCTTCATACTTTCAACAGATGACTTTGAAATACCTTCAATTAAGGTAGCGGTTTCGGAAGATTTGGTATCAATCCCCTCTTTAATTTGCTTACCACTTTCTGAGACCTGACTCAATCCACCGAAAAATTCACTGGTGCCTTCTATTGTTTTCTGAGTTGTACCTTTAACGACTTCAACTTCCTTTTTTAGACCTTCTCTCATGTCTTGTGAACTTAGTACTACATTGTCCTTGCCATCTATTAAGTTCGTTTCAGTCGACTTTGCAACATCTGTACCACTCTCTTTAATTTCTTCTTTGGCCTCTGAAATCTTTTCACTTAAATCGACAAAGAATGTGCTTGCGTGTTTTGCAGCTTCCTTAGTGACCTCCATTGTTTTAGTCACCGTGGCATCTGCATCTTGTTTG
>JAUIMR010001908.1:0-14096 GCA_032191635.1 Sarophorus costatus
TTGGTGGAGTATAAAGAATTACTTTGTTTCTTATATTTTCCTCCATACTCTTAATGTAAATATCAATAAATACCTAAAAAGACAAATGGCATCCACGCTAACTTAACATATTTACAGAAATCAAAATTAACAATATATATTAATAAGTCAACATCTACATAACATAACCTAATGTATGAATAATTTGTAAGTCCCCATTAATTTAAAAAGTCCATAATAATTGTTTAATTTAGATGAATGGAGTATTTTTGTTTTGTTGGAATTTCATAATTTTATTATTCATTTTAATTCATTCTTAATAAAAAGACAAACCTCTCTTAAGTTCGGGGCCCCTTTAGCAGTATATTGCAAATGTATACTGGATGTATAATAAACATCAAGGATAAAATTATTTTTGTAAATAGGAATACGAAGTACAGAAATCTGTATTTATTGGTAGTTATGTGTATTAGATGGCGACACTAGAAATACAATAAAATTCAGTGAAATGGTTTCTTAAATTGGACAAAAATTACATTTTTTCGTTGCATCATATAGATAAAGTAGGCTTATATAATTCTGTTAATTTGAATATTTTTGTTTGCTATAATTTTTACAACAAAATAATTATAAAATCTTTGTAAATGCGCCAGAGTAATGCATCAAATACTTCTATTTTATTCTACGTAATTCATGTTTGATATTTTTGGATGTTCGTGCTTTTGTTCTATGGTTTTATTACAATATTCAATATTTCTGAACAAGAAAAATTCTAAGATCGATTACTTGTGACCTCGAAACTGTTTTATGTGATTAACATTTCTTCAGTTTTTTTAACTTATTCACGTTTTATTGATTACTTGGGTTGTTTGTATTCTTAGGGGCCTTAGGCAAAAAAAGAACTACGTATTAACGGGTCACGCTATTCGATTGATCGAAAGTACCGTCGTGCCGGCGCGCTTAGAGCCTTAGAGCTTTAGTCGTTTTGAAAGCACGGTACTTCGCAAAAGGTGCACTGGTTCACTTTCTAAAGTACCTTTTGCTATTTGTTGAAGTCTCAAGTAGGTGTTTTCCAGTTTCCGAGTAAGTAAATGTGAATGTTGTAAATGCGCTCTATAGTAAAGGTTAATAAAATAAACATTTCGTGTGGAATTTATAATTGAATTTTTTCATTTTTGCACGTTTCGCAATACTCAATTTCGCGGATAGAGATAGATAGATTTTTCACTGTCAACAGTACTTTCTTATATACCAGGTGACCCAGATATAACGGGGCGGGCTATAATTTTTGTATTTATGCGTTGATTTTTATGAATTTTAGATTATAGGCATATGTTTTCTATACATGTAAACTAAATTTTTTCTTCTTCTGTTTACTAAATTGTGCCCGTTTACCTAAGCTTTCTAATATTAAGAAATTTGTCTATTATAGTGCCGTAAACGGTCTGAAGTTATTTTCTTTTCTTTGCCGTGGTTAATTAGATTGTCTGTGGTAGAAAGCAAATTGGTCACTCTGCAGCAAACACTTTTTACGTAATATTCAGATTGCATCATATTCATGATGAAAGATGAAATTTGGACTTTATAAGCACCATGTATCTGTTATATTCAGAAAATTAATATTAAGCATATCTAATATCCGATAATGTTGAAATATATATAGTATTCCATTAAAACACAGAACCGTATACCGGGAATTAAATTTATGATATGGACCTCAGCCTTCTATATTTATTTCTTATATTTATGATTTTTTCCACCTAACAAGGGCATTATGTTACTGTTAGTACAGATAAAAATTGAAAAATACAGGATATTCTGGAAAAATTTACCAAGAAACTAATCTATATAATGCAATTAAAATTATTTTCTGACTGTACAAACAAAATTTTATTCAAGTCGAAGTATAAATAAGAAAGTGATATCCTGAGTGCTAATTCTTTGCTCATCTGGTATAGTTTTTACATTGTATTATCGTAAGACTTCAACATTGGCATTCTGGCGTAATTCCAGTAAAAATAAATAATAAATTTTGTTCTAGGCCATCCATTTTTTTTATAGTAAAAATAATGTGTTAAACCATATCTAATGTTTGCATTTTTTAATCGATTCTATTTTTGGGTTTACATATGTACCAAAGGAATAAATAAATTATTATTATTGTTATTAACACAGACAAATTACAAAAAGATAAACAACTTTTGGGTACTGTCGATTATGTGATTATTGGTAATTTGCAGATTACTGTTTGTGAAATATTTCAAAACTAAATTCAATAGAAAATGAAAACAATAAACAAATTTACACATATACGTGAAAAGTTTACAACCCTTCAACTTACATAATATACAAATGACTACAATTATGACAGTCTTTTGAAAATTATTTTTATTACCAAACATTTTAAACAAAGTTTAGATTTGGTTTGTTTCAACAATATTTTTCACTCTCTATTAAATATTCAGCAGGCGTTCTCCAAACTAGTTCAGTTAAAATGGAAAACGATAATGAAATGATTGTCAAGCGGGTTAGCGTCCCATTGGGGTTAGAAGAATTAATGGAAAGCTTGACGAAAGAAGTGCTTCGCAAGAAACCCGATGATGTATATTTATTTGCATCAGAACACTTCGCACGTCTGTTATCTATACGCGATCAAGGCAATTACAAAGGTATATTTTTAGCTAATTTCAAGTGCTAGGAAACTAATATGCAACTTTCATTCTAGCTCCATCGAAGAAGTTTACTAAGTCATTGTCTCACTGCTCAGGCAACGGTTTCGGGGAAGAACATAAGAAGAACGACGCTCTAAAGCTAAAATCCGCAACAACTTGCACAGTAGCTAAGTTAAATAGAGGATCACCAGCACCTAGAACTTTCTTAAATAAGAGAATGGTGCAAGCAAAAGTAGACTCTAATTTATCACCTAGAACTTTGCAAAATAATAGCACGAATAAAGATAAATATAGTACACCAAAATCTAAAGCCGAAAAGACTAAATTGATTCTTGAAAGGCGTAAAAAATCTCTGGAATCACGTCAACAGTCTCAACAGTCTGTTATCGTTGAATCCAAAAAATCTGAACTTAACAAAAGATCAACATTAAAAAAAGATGATAAACCAGTGAAGAAAAGTGAAGACAAGCCACAAAGTAAACGTTCGAGGTCCAAGAGCTCCACTAAAAGTGATAGTAAAGAATCGAGTGACAAGAAGAGTAAGAAACTCTCCCTCAAATCCCAATCCAACTCTATAAGTCAGGAGAAAGATAAAGAAGACACCAATTTGGTAGATGGCTTGATCATATCAAAGGTTTCCACTATAATGGGAGATTCTTCTGAAAGAAGTGATTTAAATGAATTTGCAGACAATGAATTAAATCAAGCTAATTCAACTGATGATATTTCTGGGAAAGAAGGAAATAACGATAATAAAGAAAAAGTAGAAGAACAAGTCAATAATCTGCAGAGTATTGTGGTGAACGACATTAGTCAAGATTCTGTTATGAGTGAAGACAATAAAAACAGCGGAAATACTAAAATTGGTGAAAGTAAAGAAACATCGTCACAAAGTGTAGAAGATGTTAAGAAAGCAAATGATAATGATGAGATGGGAAAACTTTCAATAGAGAAGGCTGCAATTATTATACAATCCTTAATAAGAGGTTTTATCATAAGACGTCATATGAAACAATCAAAAGAACAAAATGAAAGCACACCATTGGGAACTGTGCATTCTGAGAAAACCTCAATAGATAAACATGAGCCCACTTCGGTTTTTGATGTGGATGTCACGCCAACAAACAAAAGTCCTGAAATATTATCAAATACATGTAATTACGATCATGAAGCTGTCAAAAAAATCCAGGCCGCGTGGAGAGGGCATAGGGTGCGAAGAAATATTAAACAATCTAAGGTAACTAAAGGAATGATATTAAAATTGTACGAGAAAACATAATTGAATTAAATTTAAATTATTTTCTTTATTTTAGTTGAAAAATCTTCGAAAATCGATTGAATGCGATGAACTACCAGTTCAAACATTATCTGAAGAACAGGCGCGAAAAGCCGCAACTATTATTCAAGCTTTATTCCGTGGATATTTGACAAGAAAGGCTCTACAAACTGAAGAAATAAAACAAGACCAAAAATTGTCTACTGTGCTTGAAGAAGATACTTCAGATAAATATAACAAGCTTCAAAAAGATGCAAGTTTCGATGAAAGCTCCACGTCGCAATTAAATGAGGAAGAGCTTAGGCAAGCTTTGAAAAAATTGCAAGAAATTCAAGTACCTCAACATAATCCTGTTAACGAACGACCATTGACAAGAAGTATTACAGTGCAGGAACCCTCTTTTAAAAAAAGTATTATGAGTCCACTTATTAACGATAATAACTCAGCTACTAATGCCAATTTGACATTAGAATCATGCAGAGCTTCAAGTATAGAGGTAGCTTCACTTGAAGACAACATTAAAGAAGAACTTTCAAATGACGCAGAGTCGATTAAAGAAGAAGTCGTCAAATTGAAGAAAACTCTTGTAGCAGGCATGGACTCGGAGAATTCATCAACAAAACAACTTATTGAAGAAAATGTAAAGTTTGATAATCTGGAAAAACCTATAAGTGATGATGTGAAGAAACTAGAGAACACTGTAACCGGAAGTGCCAAAGATGATAATCAACCTATTTCAGATCAGAACACTCTTCACGCTTCGAATGAAATTGTAGCAGTCTCAAAGAGTAGACCCGTTAGCAAGGACTCCACAACTTCTATTGATTCGGTGAAGACTGTCATCTTTAATGATAAGGCAATCGAAAAACATGAAAGTGGCCAAGACAGTGATCTAGAAGAAGTCAAGAAGCACAGTGGTGACTTGGTTTCTGAGCTCATCAATACGCCAAGCGATAAAATAGTGAATAAACTAAACGGTTTTCAAAATCAAACGTGTTTAAATGATTTCCAGAATGAAGCAGCGACAACTATTCAAAAAACCTACAGAGGACATAGAGTTAGAAGAGATTTGAAAGATGTGATTGACAGGCAAGATTCCAAAGAACAGAAAGAGGAACAAGTTCATAAGGCAATAACGAGATATCTTACAACTATAACGGAACCTTTAAGAAGAGCATTTTCTGCTGATAGATCGCCAGAAGAAGAAAAGACACAGATTTTGGAGAGATCTCACTCTGCAAAAGAAGAATCTCCTGAATACATTTATATACCATTAAGACAATATACTGATGATATCGAAGATAACAAATTAGACGGCAAGGTAGATATACCGAAAGAAGAAACTCCAATCATAGAAGAAAAACTACCAATAACTGAAGCTTCGAAATACGAAAGTAAAGAAGTTCCCAAGGAAGTCGATGAAGAGATATCGGGATACATAAATGCTTTAGTTGAACCGGTTAGACAGATCTTTTCACCAAAAACTGAAACTATAGAAGAATCAAATGCATGTGTTACACCGAAATCACAAGAAGTTGAACCGGAATACGAGTACATTCCACTTAAATATTACAGTGAAGATGAAGAGCATCTTTCGAAGTCATCTAATGAGAAACAAGTTAAAATTGCTAAGGAACTTGATAAAAATGAATATATAAGAGAGAATCCAGAAGCTGAACATGAAAATATCGAAAAGGATGTTGTTGGAGAACATCACGAAGAAACTCTAATTGACCAAGTCAACGTTACAGATCAGAAAGGAGTTTATCTTCAATCTAACACTCCGGATAATATAACTGACAGAGTATCGTCTGAAATTGATAACATTATAGAGGAAGCTGATCGCACAGTTAAAGCAAATCAAGAAGCGCAGAGAAAGGAAGTGGAAGAAGTTAATATAAAACATTCAAGTTCTAACAGCATTGAAAGTAAAGAGACAAATGAAGGAAATTCATTGACAATTAAATTAAACACATCTGAACGTGAAATTTATAAGAAATTAGATTCCACCAAATCAGATGAAAGTTTAGAGGAACAAGGAAAGGAAGCAGTTGAAAATTCAAAAGATCAAGATCAAGTTGTAGAAGTACCTATGCAACATTTGACAACATCTCCTGATTTTTTTCGTGACGAGAGGTCTCATAGAGTAAGGCGTAGAAGTTTAGCTAAGCAGGACTTTGTGGCGGAAGAAAGTATTGAAGAGAAAACTTCTACAAATACCGAAAATGGACAATGCAATGCTCAAGCCCGAGAAATGCTGGGAACGAATATAGAATCTTCCAAAAATAGCGTTCCGGAGAAAGAAATAATTAAAGAAATCAAAGAGGAAGAAGAAAAAAATATAGCAAAAGATATTGAAGGTGTTGAACACAGCGATAACAGTAAACCAGAAACCAAACCAGAAACCAGTCATGAGAATGGTACATATGAAGATACTGAAAATATTGAAGAGCACAATAAGCCAAAAATTGATGAGAAAAGTGGCAAAGCAATAAATATTGCTACCAATAAATCCGGCAACAATGTGGTACAAAGTGACGTTCAAATAGAAGAAAATGAGTCAACGCAGAAAACGGAAGATTCTCTTTTTGAAGAAAACAACAAAATATCTGAAGAATTAAGTGGCAAAGAACCAAATCAGATTGTAGATTCCATTGCAAAAGTTAAGGAGCCATCAACAAGCAATCAGGTCATTAATGCATTAAACGATAAGTATAATGAAGATGTCGCTAACATACATGCAGATAAAGAAACTGTTGAAGAACTAAATGATACACAGATGAAATCTGCTATTTCTCTATCGCCTATTAAGGCAAAATTAGAAAATGAAGAATTAAAACACCAAGATAACCAAGATGAAGCAAATAAGAATATTCCTGAAAATACTGATAACGAAGAAAAACAGAGCACAAAATTAATTACGGAAAATCAAAATTTAATACAAAGCGACCAAGGTAAAATTTCCGTTGAAAATAACAAAAATGTTGAAGTTGCTATTGAAACAAAAGCTGCAAAAACATCTGAATCTCCCATTTCTTTGCACTCTCCTGACACGGGCGTGCAAACTGAACAAATACTACAAGACAAAGAGCATTTGCGAAATAAATCTGTAAGTGAAGAAAATAAAAATGTTGAAGAATCTATTTCTAATGAAAAAGAGCAACTACATACAGAATCAGTAAAGGAAATGGAAAATTTGATACAAGAAAACAATCAAGATAAAACTATTTACGATGGCATTACAAATGTTAAAGAGGCAAAGGTAGAGAAGATATCTACCAACGAGATTAATGCTCCTGTTAATAAGTCTTCAATTGAATTGAAATCCTCTGACGATACGTTTTCAAACGAAGCGCTAGCAAAAGAAAAAGAGATACCCGAACAATCTAATTCTGCTATTGTAGACGATAAGTATATTGAAGAATTTGCTGATAAATCTGAAAAACTCAGTACAGACATAGCTAAAGAAAGTCTAGACCGGACCAGAAACGATCAAGATTCTATTACCGGAGAGAATAGAAATACAGAAGATGCTACTAAGGCAAGACTAGAAAAAACACCGACTGAAGAATTAGACAAAATCAGTAATAAAATTCCTAGACCTTCACAATCTGCAGATGCAGTCCAGAAATTGCAGAATGGGGAAGAAATACTACAAAGCGACGTATTACATGATAAACGACAAAACGTAAACGAAAGTGTTACTAGTGAAGAAGAAATACACGATACTGTATCAGCTAATGGAAAGCCAGATTCAATGCAAAATAATGAATATAAAAATACTATTATTACTACAGTAGCAACCGATAAAGGAGAAGAAATTTGCAATAACAGTGATAAATCTTTCCAGTTTTCTCAAGGAAAACTACAAAATGAAGAAATAAGGGAAGATAGTGATTTATTAAAAGACAACCAAGATATGTCTGTTGTTGAGAATAAAAAAAGTGTTGAAGATCCTGAGGTAAATAGGAAAACAATTGAAGATCTGAACGCTATCGATAAATCTTCCATTTCCTCGAAATCTTCTGAAGACAACATCTTAATGGAAGCATTGGCAAAGGAGACAGAGTCTGAAGAACAGCAAGATAGATCTGTTGCTGGAGAAAAAGAAAATATTAGAGCACCGGAGGATATGAAAAGAGAATTTGCCGAAAAACCAAAAGCTTGTAGTAATCAATCATCAAAATCCTGCCCAAGTTCTGATGACAAGTTTCTAAACAATGCAGAAATAAATGAAAAAGGATCAATCAAAGAACACGTCGAACAAATGACTAGTAGTCAGGGCGTAGAATTGAACACAGAATTAGCTGAAAGAAAAGAAAGGCAGAAACAAAAAGATCAAGATAAAAACGCAGACATAGACAATAAAAGTACTGGAAAGGCAGAGACAGACAAGAAAACTATTGAAAAAAGTAATGATTCTAATATTAAATCTGCAATTTTCTCACAATCATATGATGATAAATTCTCAAACGAAGAAGTGGAAAAGGAACCAATGGAAGAAACGCGAGAAAAATCTGATATCAAAAAAGAATATAAAGATGCCGATGAAGCAAGCGAAAATATTCAACAAAGTAATGGAGCTGGTAATAATATAGACCAAATTGTAGAGAAGGTAGACAATACAAGCCAGATTATAGAATTAATTGAAAAACATCCTGATGATTTCAATAAAACTATAGAAAATACTGAACTTGAGGCTGGTACGAATAAGGATAAAATTGTGGTAGAAGAAGAGGTCACGGACAAACAGAAACTTATCGAAACTGACAAGTCCGATTTAAATATTGAGGATAATAGTAGAGAAAAAATAGGCTTAAAGCAGACGATAAAAGAAGAATCGACGAATGAATCGTTATTAGATAAGAAACAAGAAAAAATAGTTCTTAATGAAACAAATAAAAGTACTGCAGAAACACAGAAAAATGATATCGAAGAAAACATTCCAAAACAAGCGGAATTGGAAGCAAATGGAAAGAACAAACTCGATAGTGATTACCTATCAGCAGCTACATCTATTGCAAAAGTAGATAATACCGTAGATAATGCTGATAAAGAAAATCAGATTATTTCCAATTCTCACAAAAGTGAAGAAAATGTGGGCGAGAACAATACTTTAAAGCAAAAAGAAACGTCGCTTGAAAAGACAGTTCCAGAATTAAAGGAAGGCACAATTGCTAATATCACCTATAACGCAAATTCAAGTTATTTGCAAAAAGGGGACAATGATGAACATAGCAAACTTGATAGTGATTACCTTGCGTCTGCAACTTCTGTTACAAACGCAGAGGTAATGGAACTTGAAAATGACTCGTTAAAACATTTTGTAGGTGATTTAAAAATATTTCATTCATCTTCTAATCACTATGTAAATTCAATTAATGACAATGATGTGGCCAACAAGCCAATTGAAGAAACAGATCTGAAAAATAATTCGGAAGTAAACAACAATATAGAGAATAAGAAAGATATCTTAAAGCTTGACGAAAATATTGTTGAAGAATTAAAATCTGGCATTAAACCTTATCAATCTTCAGAAAATACATTAGCTAAGAAATCCGGTAGTAATCACGGTTTACAACACAACTCAGATACATCATCAGAAAAAAGTTGTAACTTAACAAATGAGGAAAATACGATTAGTAATAAAATAAATGAATCTGATATAGTGGTCAATGAAACTCCGCATATTTTAGAAAGGAAAATTGCTGAACAGTCTAATTCAAAGACGATTGAGCAAAGGGATGAACCGGGTGATTCAATCAAATATCAACAAATTGACAGTGATAGAATGTCACCTAAAGCCGAAATGGCAACCAATATAACAGTGGAAGAAAACAGTAAACACAAATCAGTGGCAAATCAAAATGTCGATGTTAGTGACGAAAGCAATGGAAATAATATTGTCTCACAACTGAATGCAAAAGAAGATGATAAGAATTTTAATTTATCGCAACAAGAGTCTACCAAAAAATCAATAAGTGACGACAAAATATTTGAAATGTTAGCGACTACAGATCAATTAGTAACTGAAGATAATGAGTCGAATGTACAACACGAGGTGGAAAATAAGGGAGAAGTATCATTAAGAAAAGGCTTGAATAGTAATGCACTCGACTTAAAAAGTAGCAAGGATGAGACCGTTGCAAAGGCAACCAGTGATAAATGTAAAGAATACACACTTCAGGATAATCAAAATGTTGCTGTGGGTACGAAAACTTCAGATGTATCGAATAAATCAGAAGTAAAATTAGAAGAATCACATGATAAAAATATAACCGAAACTGACGTTAGCAATGATCAAGGCAACGAAAAGGCTTTAAATAATCAGAAGCAAGTAGATATTAATCAACCAAGTATGGAAGAGAACACTAGAAATTCTTCAAATCAAATAGAAGTAGCAACTTCCAAAACAATTGAAAAAAATTTAACTGCAAATGAAAACCTAACTGTAAATTTGGAAAAACCTTTTTCCGATAAATTAAATAAAGACTATAAAGGCAATCGTACCATAACACCAAATAACATTGAAGCTTTAGATAATAGCAAGATACGACCCACAAAATCGGCGGCTCTTTCTTCATCATCCTTCAGCCGAAGTCTAGATACAACTCTGAATTCGCAGTCGGGTATGTCGACATCAGAAAAATATTTAGCCGATCAAAGTTCTGACGCGTCTGCCACCTTAGATCAAGTCGATAGCGATCGTGAGCTTAGATCGGCGACCAGAACAGAAAGTTTGGATGAAGTTTCTAGCGATATGCAGGAATATTCCCGGCGAGATAGTAAAGAAGTAAAAGCTTCAATGTGCGACTCCGTATTGGATAGCACAGAAACTACTGAAAGTGATCAGAAGAAAATCGTCGAACTGCAGAATGGTGGAAGTAATAGTGATCAGCTATTGACATCGTCAGTTAGTTTAGGCCTGGATTTATCAGCGAGTGAAAATACTAAAGAGACATCAGACATTTCATGTAGCGACGTTGCCCAAAAGGCCGAACACGACAATTTAGAAAGATGCGTAAGTAAGGAAGGGTGGAGCATGGATGACAATGAAAACGGGATGCAAGAAAACTCAGAATCACATAAAGAAGAAAATACTGATACGAAAAATCTGCAAAAGGGCTCTAAAGGGTCACGAGAATCAACTGTTGAAAGTAATGCATCGAATCTTAAGAAATCTGAAATATCATCTATATTATCAGACCAAGAAGAGTACGAAGCTAAAAAGCTAGAAAATGCCAGCATGAACAAAGTGGATGGTAAAGACACAACAAGCAATTCTACATTATTGCTTCAATCTGACAATAACAATTTAACTGCTGAAATAAAGCTAAATAACAAGCAATCTGATAACATCGGTACGGTAACAGTCCACGACAACGAAGAAAATTGTACAGACAAATCATCAATTAGAATGGACATGATGGGAAATAAGCAAGATATCACAAAATTAGCTGTAATTAATGAAAGCAACAATGCTAATTTAGAAAACAATATTATTAATCTAAATTGCAAGAAACAACAAATAACAGACCCTACTTCAGAGCAATTCAATTTGTTAGAAAATAGTCTCAACGAAGAAAATAAGTCTTCAGACAAAGAACAGCGTTCAGAGAAGAAAAAATCTGATAGTGATCATAAGAAAATTATCGATATACAGAATAATGGAAGTAATAGAGATCAATTATTGACATCGTCAGTTAGTTTAGGTTTGAATTTATCAGATAGTGGCAATATTAAAGAAACATCAGATAGTTCACATAGCGATGTTATACCGAAGGCGAAACATCACAATTTAGAAAGCAGCGCAAGTAAGGAAAGGTCGAGTATAGATGACAATGAGAATGGGAAGCAAGAAAGAGAACAAAGAGATTTCAATCAACCAGATTTCGTAAAATATACTGATCGTGAGCTAGGAAACATAATTGTGGAAGAAAACCAAAATCCTCAGAAAATCCAACAAAAGGATTCTAAAGGATCACAAGAATCAAATGTTGAAAATTATACACCAAATCATAAGGAATCTGAAATATCATCTTCATTATCAGACCAAGGTGAAGCCCAAAAGCAAGGACATACCAACATGAACAATATAGCTGGTAACGACATGCCGACTACTGAATTCAATTCGAACGATAAGAAATCTGAGAACGTTAATGCATCCATCCATAATAAAGATGAACATCATACAGATAGAACTACAACTAAAAATGACACCATGGAAAATAAACAAGATATCTCCAAATTAGCTGCAGTTAACGAAAACAACAATGCTAATTTAGAAAACAGTAGTGTTGAAGCAAATTGCCAGAAACCACAAAAAGCAGATTCCATTTCAGAACAATCCAACTTAGACGAAGAACAACATGAGGGAAAAGAAAAATCAAATAAAAGAAATACACCAACTATGATAGAAATTCAAAACAACGAATTTGTGGAAGATAGTCCAGGGCGTATAAATAAAGAAGAGGAAAAACAAAGAATTCAGGCTTTGCATTATGACAAAAATATTAAAGGCACAAATGAGCAAGAGATTAACAGTAATGAACCGCCCAATACGTTAAAAGAATGTGTACAAAAACATGATAAAATTGATGATGTAGCTTCACATTTATCGAACACCACAGATGAGAAAGAAGATGTGGTCGAATCGTTAGAGGATATTCCAGTCATACCTGAAATCAGTGATGTAGTCAATGCTACGAATTACACCAATGATCATCAAAATGATAAATCAGTGCCAGTTTTTGATAAAATTATCGTTAATAAATTGAATGGATTTAACATCGACCGCAATACAAAAGATTCGTTTAGAGATATTTTGCATAGTGACGACTATATACAAGAAAATTTACATCATATGAAGAAGAGGGATGTTGTATCAGCCCCTATTTCAAAATCAGAAGATAAACCTAATAAACTGTTTAAGACAACCTTTAATGTAACAGATGTACCAATTTCCGATGAAAATCTAAAACAATTTTCCCAATATACGCTTGAAAAAATTGGATTTGGTAAGTAGAATTTAAATTGGTTGTTAGTTTTTATTATATATGACTTCTAGGCGAAGATGTGGTACGTGAAAATACTGCGAAAAGTCCAATGGAAATACAATATTCAACTAGAATGTTGCCAGTTTTGCCCGAAGAGGGTACTGAAGAAGAACAACCAAGTTAGTATGCTTTAAGAAATGTTAAGCAATGTTATCATTCATTTGTTATTTAAATTTTTTATAAGGTACAAACAAAGCTATCAATGGAAGTTTGGTAAAGAAATCCGAACCGTTCTATCTTCACCAAGACAAGTTGCCGGCATCTTCACAAGAACGCGCATTTTCCAAAATTCTAAAGAATAGCGTGGGGGGGAATAAAACGAATTTACAGACAATCTACGATTCTATTCCCATCAATGGCAATCTAGGCAGTTCGAGATCATCTCTCGATGAACCAAAGTCTCCTACAGAACAAGCAAACGAAGGGACACAATGCAATATTGCCCAGGAACGCAGTGGATTTCGAAGTACAACCGTGTCAGTCGAATCGGGACAACTGCCGAATAATGTACTACCCGTTGCTTTGGAAATGAATCAGGTTCCAGGTCAAGTATTTGTAATCATAGTAAGTGCTATTCACGTGTCATCTTTTTAAGCACTGCTTTGACGTTGCAATTTTTTGGATAGTTCTAGATGAACGCTTAATTTGTTTGCTATTCTTTGGTTGTGGTAGTGGTAGATGTTCATTTCATCATTTTCGCTTTTTCGTGGTGTGGGTGTACTTGAAAAACGGTTTACCTACACAGGGTTATTATAAATAAATAGAAGATGATTATCAAGAGTAAAAGGTGATTTTGCCTATGAATGTATACGCGTACAACATTACGGAATGAGTTCTTCCAAACGGGAAAGTTAAAAACAAGGTTTAAGTTAAAGAAATGTACTTTGATACATTTTCCCTCTAGTTGAAAGGTGGCTTATATTTCTAATGAAATATTTTATTAAATACTTTTTAAGAGCATAGAACCCGATCGTCCTCTACAATATATATTCGGAAACTTCATGCCTTAACATTTTTATAGTTCTCGTACAACAAATAGTATTCAAGAAAAATATAATTTTTGTAGTTTGC
Source organism: Sarophorus costatus (assembly GCA_032191635.1). NCBI lineage: Eukaryota > Metazoa > Arthropoda > Insecta > Coleoptera > Scarabaeidae > Sarophorus > Sarophorus costatus. The sequence goes on from JAUIMR010001908.1 coordinate 14,055, forward strand.
ATAATTTTAGAAAAAAATATTTTCTCGCAAAGCGGGTGTGTG
>JAUIMR010002611.1:0-10142 GCA_032191635.1 Sarophorus costatus
AGAGTACCCATTTTTTGGTCCTTAGAGGGTACTTTATACCCAAAGTTCACTGTATATGGCTACCTACTTGAAAAAAATTAATATAAAAAAATTTTAAACATTTTCTTTTTCGTGCAACATCAATGGAATAAATTATTTCCATTATCATTTTGAGGATTATAGATGCCCTTTAAAAAAATTTTTTTAGAGTATCTGGGTTATGACGTTGAGGTAAAAATCTTATATTTAGTGTAGTTATGCAAAAATTATTTAATTATTATTAATTTAGAATATATTACCTCCTTGCCCTCTCCCAATAGGACGAAACCCAGTTCCCGATCCAATAAACTTAGCATCAGATGGTAGTATAGGATCAGTTGGTAACGTCGGATATAAATGAAACGGGTCACCCCAATCGTTCCATATCTCATGTCCTTGCGTCAACAAAAAACTGTAATTTCTTCTGAAGGAAGGGCTGCTATAGGGTGGCTCCAGAGGCCCCAAACTTTCCTCCGGTTCAGGTTCCAAATTGATGAGCGTTTGTATCGGCTGAAATGTATCGTTAAATACGGACACTGCGGGCACGGTTTCCACCGGTAACGGTGGTATGTTTAACCGCTCTCTTAGTATAGCGATTACAGTATCCACAGTACTCTGTACAGAGGCTAAATATCGCTCCCAAATTAATCTTCCCTGTCTTCTCATCGATACGATGTCTGTATCAGGTATGGACCTTAGTAAAAAATGTAATTCAGTAACACGTGCTCTCGGCAAGAAGAGACAGATACGTTTCCATTGAATTACTTCGTCGTATGCTAATTTAACTTGATCACCACCTAATATAACAGGTATTGCACCGGCTCTTAACGCTTCGTAAGTTCTTACTTGTAATAAAGTAGTGGAAGCCAGTTCTACAGTTCTAGGTGCAATTATTAAGGTAAAAGTAGAGTCTTTCAAAACGGATTTCCTAGAACTATCAGTTCCACACAATCCCCAGTCTAATGTACCAGTATTTAAACTATCGTCACTGGCAGGATTGCATTCAAATTCAAACAGAAACTCGTCATTTGTTGTTCCTTTTTCGATCTCTTTTAGGTGATCAACTATGAATTTGTCTAATTCTTTGTAATCTTCAGTGAGACTAGTATCCTTCTCTGTTGGATAGTGAGTGGCTGGCTTCTTCAGAGGATTTTTGATTTCACCTTGAAATGACATAACGTATTTTCGACGAGCCGGTATCATGGGAGGACATTCTTGCCAGACATCTCCTCCTGGCGGTCCCAAAATTGGAGAGACTATTAGGTCAAATCCCGACCTATATGATGAGTAGGTAAAGGCCGATTGTACTACCATGGCTCGGCCTGAAAAGTTAAAAAATATAAAGTCATCTGTATTAACCAAAATTTGATCTTTAAGGCAACGTAAGAATAATAAATTACATTATAATAATAATAATACGCATAAAATACTAAACAGTAAGACATAGTAAAAGTCTAGGCCGAACATTAAATATTATAAACATTTAATTTTAAAGTTAAGGAAGGAATCCTTAATTTACAATTGAATATTTCTCTGCTGTTATCTTGTTTTACAATTTTTCCATCTCATATCATAAGAAATTTTTCATTATGAAACTTTGTTGGTATTTTAAACAACATGAAACTTCCGCCAAACATTATTTCAAAAAAGTACCTTTAGTACATTTTGCCTGTTCTAAATATGTTGTCTACAATTTCCGTATAAAATGCAATATAAACGTTAATAAACAATCAATAACTTAAAACAGATTACAGTTTAATGTTTTGAAGTTTTCTAAATGGCAAATTTAAATTAAATTTCAAATTAACAACCACAATCAATAAAATGAGCATTTTGCATAATTTGATGTATTTCAGATAATACATTTTCAGATATTTGACGAGTGATAAGAGTGCTATTGTTTTTTCCTTGTATATATAGATATGTAAATCAAAAACTCTTTGATATGATTAGTGATCAGTAATTAGTCGTATTTGTTCAAATTTCATAAAGATAGAATAGAAAAATGAGAAAAAATAAATAAATTAATAATAATCTTACCTGTATCAATGGTTGCTGAAATATCCCTTAAACTGGACGACAAGTCCCTTCTAGCTAAATTTAGAAGCACATGATTCCTGCCATCTCCACCCCAATACGGCAACCGTTTCAAAGCTTTCGAATCGATGGGAGGTATGCTAAATGTACCACTTGATTGTTCATGAAACTCATCACTATCCCTCAAAGCTTCTCCAACTAATACCAAAAAGATACAGGCTTCTTTCGGATTTGTTGTGAAATGAGGATTATATCCCAACACTTGTTTCAGAGTAGTTTTAAGAAATCCATCCACATCCCAACCATCGTGCATGACAGGGAATTCATCTGGATCATATAAATATACCGGAAATCCAGATGTTATCGAACATCGAGAATGATCGAAACACGTGTACATCCGACAATTTTTCGCTATGCTTCTAGGAAGCATAGGCAGGATTGGTGGTAATTGATTAGCAGTTAATCGTTTTGGTAACGCCAGATCTGGTGTATTACGTTGTAGAGCTTCCCTTTGCGCTACTTGAGCTTGTTCAACAGATATTTTTAATCTCGTTAGTTCCGTTTGTTGATGTAATAACTCAGATTTGAGAAGTTCTATGTTTTTAGTATACATTTGAACTTCCGCTTGCAATTTTTGTCGTTTATTCTCCATATCTCGTAACTCGCTAGACACAGATCCCTTTATCCTCAACAATTCTTCAATTCTTGCTTGAAGATCACCATCTTTTACAGAACTAAAATCTTCAGGTAAATCTAAATGTGAATGCGCCCCATGAGTGATATGAATAGAATTCCTTTCTACCGTTGAAAGGTAGTAGTGAGTGATCCATGGTACAACAAATAAAACTACCGCTACGAGGGCAATAATGCGATACAGTTTCACTTGTCGACACATACGCGCGATAACTTCTGCGTTATATACCATTGTATAAATATGCAAGATTTTAAATTAACTTAAAATTTAACTTTTTACGTCGTTCACTTGAATGGCTCGTTGTGTTATCTTGTATAGTGCTAAATGTCCCCATTTTTACGCTTTAGCGAGTTCCAATAATTTTATTTAGATTTTTCGAGCCCATCCAAACAAACATCTTAACCTTAGTTGACATTTGACACAACAGTTTGAATATCGACCGAGCTGAATAACTTCTTTAAAATTATGGAGAGCCATCTATCGGACAGATGTTTAACAGAACGTTGAACAAAATTTTTTCCTCAAAATTATTTAGCAGCTATTTTTTCAAGAAAATTCTAAAATAACATATATTTGATATCCTGGACTTGCAGGAATTTCCGCCTTGTATACTTTTAATGTGCATAAAAGATATTATAGGTAAGAAAGGACATGAAATAAAAATCACCGACATCATTATAAATCTGTTTATAACATGAATCAAACAAAAGCACAAACGATTTTCTTTAAATGCGGATAACACAAGATGTATATAGTTGATTTCTCTGTGCTTTAACATCTTAATTTTTATGGTAAAATATCATAGAAGATATTTATTACTGTTTAAATATTTTGGAAGCTACTTCATTATGCTACCTGGTCGTGTTTATATTACTTGTGTTACTTTTGGAAGTTGTCCTATTGACTTATTTTTTCCAACACAGTTCTCTTTTCGTTTGTTAACGTGACGTTCGTGTCGCCGTTTCATTTCAAGAATTTCTTTCATCTCTTCTTTATCCTCATCCTACACACAAACATTAATTGAAGAAATTAAGACTATACTAAATAAAATATATGTTACACTCTGGTTTAGACGTAAAACTAAAGCTCTTCTGCCGTCTGACATTGGTTGCGAATAAACCATTAGTTGCTTTAACCGTTCAGATGGACTTACTCCTCTCTCCACAACAAGTACTATTCTTGCCCACTGACGCTGCCACTCGTTTCTGGTTTCCGCAATTTTCTGATAAGTATTTCCCATCATAGCGATCAACATATTTATTAGTAGAATGGCTACTATTCCCATGTAGATCACAAACAATAACTAGAAAAGGTATTATAATTATATACAGTTGATTTTGTAAGAGACAGAGCTTTAAACCTTTGCTACGTATTCATGTTCAGTGCGCGAAAAAGCGGCATAGTAGTCACCAAAGTTTGTTAATGACATTAAAAACATAGCCATGATGGATTCCATCGGTGTTGACATAGGATTTGATGCTGAATCGTCGACATCTTCAGGAGTTAAAGGGTTATCGAATGAAAGAAAAATTATATAGTAAGCTAGAAAAAACAGAACAATTAAAGCTTTTTTATACTAGGCGTATATAAACCTTGAGAAAATCCCATAACAAAAACTAAATATATGGACGCAAACCGCAGCAGATCTCCCATTACCATTCTATATATCATTACTACGAACGGACCTACGGTCTTAAAACCTCTGAAAAGAAATGAATTTACAATCTAATATTATACGGATGTCCAGGAAACTTTAAAATAAAATCATAAAGTATTTTCAGTTTTAAAATTGCCTCTCCGTAAGAACGTCCATTTCTGAAAATTATAAGTTTTGTATACATTACCTACAAAAGAAAAGAAAGTACGGAGCAGTGGTGAGCATTACTACAACGGCAAATATGTCTTCAATATCATTTGCACAGGAGAAACGCAACGATGGTATAATAAGCATCAGTATACATGAAAATAGAAACATTACTCTCGATGGTACAGTCATCTGCAAGCAAAATCTATATGCCCTTTGCTCAATGTTGAACGTACGAATAGTTACCAAGTTCTCGAAAAACATTCTAACTCCTAAAAACCTAGCTTCTCTCACAGCGGCCGCCAAATACATAAATGCACCTAAGAGCAGAGCTATTTCGGCGACAAGCCGTACTTTCTTCTCGTTGCTGTCCGTGTTTATAAGTCTGCATTCCTCTTGAAGATTATCCCACCATTCCTCCATATCTGTAGTGCTATTTGTACCTACTAAAATCTTTGCATTATGAAGCGTATTAAGTACGTATAATAATATTACACATTCCATTTGCTAGCATCGAAACGTTCTCGTATTTGAATGTTTCGTTTGAAAGAAACGTGAAATTTAAAGTGTCCGTATTGTTTATCCGTAAAGTAATATTTGTGGCATTAGTTGATGCTGTTTTGTTGGGCGGCCCTGGTCGTAATGTAAAGCACATTAACGACACCATAAAATAGAACGCAAATGTAAAAAACTGTCTGTAAAACTTCTTCTTGATGAATGCATTCCATTTAGCATTTAAAAGATCAATGATGACTCCATCCATAAGTTCTAAATGTTCATCTTTGTCCTAAAATTAATTTTATTTAACCAATACTATAAGAATTTTTTATCTTTAAACAATGTTGTACATATAAGGTTTGTTCTTACTTACCCCAAACACAACAGCATTTAATACCGATGTTTTGCTTATGTTTCCGGTCTCAATGTCAATAGTATCAATTTGAGAAAGAGGATACGCAGCGCAAGTTATACTTCCTACATGCAAGTAATCATTAGCACAACAACAAACGTTACTACTTAAATTGAATACCTATTTGCCAGTAGATTTCTCTCTCAATGTTCAAAATGTGAAAGAATATCTCAACTGTAGCTAGGTGCGCTGCTAACGTTAAGGGAGTTAAATTTTTCAAATTTCTAATTCCTAATCTCGCACCAACCTCGTAAGCCATATCAAATGCATCCTGTAATAAATTGTAATAGATATGAAATTTAAAATCAATCGAAAACGATTAACTATTTTTTGATAAATAACCAAAAGGTGAAGCACTGTATTGCCGTTAGTATCTTGTGCATCAGGATCTGCTCCTCTAGATAACATTAATCGAAAACACTCTTCTTGTCCTAAACAAGCAGCGAAGGATAATGGGTATTCACCCCAGTATACATAGCTAAAAATATAAAACGTTTTATGTGAAATAAGAAGATTTATAATAGCAGTCAAAAAATTATTTTATACGTCATTCAAGAGTGTGTTGGTGGAAATAATGCAACTGAAAACATAAACACAGTTTTGAATGATGTACATTTATACTATATATAAATACATATTTTATACATTCTGTAAAAAACAATTTATATCATGTGGATCTCTTTTTAGTCCTGCTTCTAGGTAATACTACTGAACACACCAATTTCATCATTAGTCTGATAATATTTCTTGATCAACTAATTTTTGTTATTACACAGTATATAAGAATTACACAATGTATGCCAAGAAAGTTTCTGTTTAATCAAGTATCAAGACATCATCAAATTAATTGTTCTTATTTAACGCGAAAGTTTCTGATGTTAGTTTGAATCAGAATAATCTTCTTCTTTAGTTAGTCTTTGTTATTGTTTACCTATTGAATTAGAATGACTAAAATCATTCATTCATCACATAAACAAAATTGAGGTTTCAGTCCTTTTATAAGAAATTAATGTTTCAATGCCTTTCAGAGTAGTACGAAGAGACTATAATTATAAAGAAATGAATAACTTAACATTACCCATTGTAGTTGGTTTCCGTACACACATTAACCCACTCATGATCCAGAGAATCAGATCTTGATGATTTTTGGTCTTCGGGGCACATGAAATTTCCGAAACATCTCTCCTGAAAATTTACTCCGGCATCCAATAGAAACCTCACCATCGAAGGGTCTTCATTGACGATTGCTACGTGCAGAACGTTCTCCCCTTTATTTTAAATAAAATAGAGTATTGAAACATCAGTGACACTTCGAATTTTTAAACTTTTGTACTTATTTTTCTGTATGCGACTTTTACTTACCGTAATATTCATCTGATATATAAATGTCGTTAATTAATTTTGGGTAAAATCTTAATATCCGCTTCGCTATATCGCTATGCAGAGACGTGGCATTTAGAAGGCATAGGTGCAAGATCGTTTCACCAACTGCGCCACGCTCTTTTATTTTCCAACACAAGTGACGATATAAATGGGGATCTAAAAAAGTTAATGTAGTACATAAAAAAAATAGGAGAAAAATTTTCATTAGATTTAAAATAACAAAACTAAATAGTAAATAGTACAAGAAATCAAAGTTTGAAAAAAATTACTTCTAATTTTTTAAATAACTGGTATTTACTTTTTTCATATTGAGATGGGCAATTACTGAGAAAAAATAGATTTTGAAGCATTCTGGAATGTACAACAATAACTTAGACGTGCGGAAAATATACGAGGCAACCAAATCTGGAAGAAGGTGAGCAAATATGTGATTACTCAAGCCTCCATATTCTTTTGGTTACATTATAAGTAAATCAATCTTCACATTTTAATACGGAAATTGCAATAGTTTAATAATAATTCATTAAACCTTCTAGAGCCTATTTACAAAATCACTTACTTCTTTGATATTCTTCCTCTGATATTTCAGGTCCTTCGTCATCCACTTCAAACTCATCTGGATTTTCCATCATACGTAATTGTGGTAACTGAAGGCAATAATTAAAAAAAATAGTAACAACCGCTATTTATTTCTTACCAATTTATGTTTAGGTCGATCTTTGTTCCTCAGTAGAACTAATTGGGAAATAGGAACATACCTTCCTTGTCCTTTATTGTATAGGAAAGGTTCGACCTTTAAATTTACATTAAGTTAAAACGGATTACTCAATTATTCCAACAAAAACCTAAGTACCTTTGTTTTAATAGTGTGATCTATTTCCGCATATTGTTTGTTTTGAGCAGCTCGTTTCATAAGTTCGACTAAAAGTCCACCCCCTCAAAATTTTTTGATAGATATCTAAATACTAAACAGTGCTGCTATCACTTACCTTTTAGATTGCACAGCTTGTAAATAGCTTGCATAGACGCACCGGCTTGTTTTTTAACGCCACTTGTAACATTGCTTTCAGTATTACCCATTTTTAGTAGGAAAATTTGATAAAGATATCAACAATTTTTGTAAAATTTTCTGGAACGATATCACTGCATATCAGAAAGTATATTTGTTCAATATTTCTGCTACACACAAATATAACGGATGTTTGATCAATAATCGTTGATGGTACCAGAAGAACGTATACAAGAATACAAGAAAATATGTGTCAGGTTGCTAGCTTATACTTTCCCAAATATATGAAACTACTAGGAAACATGTAAAATATTTGTACGATTATTTTATTGTTGAACAGAATCACATTAGTCACTATTTTTCACACCTATACTTTCACAACTCTTATTTGGGTAGCCAATTGAAAAATTTGGAAACAAAGAAAAAAAACAGCCGTTATCAGACCTGAAATACAGTCATATTCGGTGATCATGTAAAAGCATTAGATGACAATGGTTTTCACAGTTGGAGCAAGGCTAACTGGTTAAAACTGAAGTTCAAACGTGTTTCTTAAGGAAAACTGCACTTACTAGCAATTACTGAAAAGAGCACTCTACGAAAATCAGAAAAGAATATGCTATTTGAAAACAAGTTTCGAAAATTCCACGGAAATAGTAAAAGCAAAATTAATACTATAAGAATGATGAGGGAAATATTTTTTGAAAGTAAACAATTGCAACTTACCTATTTGAGGTATACTGGTGGAGGATATACTGAATATCCTGTGTATAAAAAAGTGTTAATAAAATTTGTTGAGAGACCTGTAATAACATTACTATTAACCGTATTGATTTATTTTCTGAAATAATGCATATCAAAAGAAACATGTATTTATTAAATATTTTTGTAACATTTAGAAGTAATGCCCGATTGATCAATAATGACCAGCAGTACAAAAATAGGGCTGCATAACATTATAAATAAAAATATAATGCTGACCTAAAGTTGGGAATAACTCTTCTATTTAAATAAAAACTGATCAATAAAGTGATAAAAGCAAGTAGTTAAAAATTAAGTTTTCTTTCCACGACCTTTCACTGGTTTTTTCTCATTCTTGGTGACCGAACCTTTCTTAGTTGTCTGCTTTGCAGCTTTCTTTGCCTAAAGCAAGAATGTATCAATATAACAACATTTAAAAAAGTAATTATCATTACTGTAATCATATTATCTTTAGAAATATCATCATCATCATCCTCTGGTGATAACTCAGCATCATCACCATAGATATTCTCTTCGTCCACTGGCGATGCAGATAACTTCTTTTTAAATGTCGACGATACAGCGTAAGGTAGTTTTACCACCTCTTTATTGTACGTTCTAGTAAACGCTGCCTTTACTTTACTATCCACCATTGACATTGGATCTTTTTGTTGTGGCCACTGCGATAGTTCTAATAAACCATCCAAGTCTTCTCGTAAAAGGTTGTAAGAGTCCATAATATGAACAGATTTTTGAACACCATCAGTGCCTTCCTTTGCCAAAGGTCTTATGATGTTATTCCGGATGTGGTAAATATAATCTAAGTTAACTGCACTTTTACCACCTGAAATACTAAATAAAAATGTTTATAAAAATATTTAAGTTTAAGTTTGAAGTAATCAATGATATGGATCTTGATATCTAACCTGGATCCCAGCTTTTTCCAAAACACAATATAAAAAGTAGGAAAAATGAGTAAATTGATTGCAGTGCCATGTTTCATTGTTTTTAGAATAGTATAGTCATTGTCATAGCTTTTATTAAATTAAATTTATTTTCATGTAATTTATGTGTAATTATGAGTACACAAAACTTTTCATAAATTCATAAATTTTAATCATTATTTATTTATTATTTCTTTTTAGAAAATTTACATTGAAATATCATCAAACTTTATCGGTTAATCAATTAAATCATCTACTAGATTTTAGACTATACTTTTTCTTTGTAAATCCTTTTGTTTTAGATTTTTTATAAATACAATTATCTTACTTGAGGGCGAAAAATTGTTGAGTATTTGCTTATTTGCATTGAGAATAGCTTTTTCTAAATCATACCTAGTTCTCATATGAGCTTGCAATTCACTTAACAGCCTTTGAAATTTTCCTCGTTTTGAATTTTTTCCAAGCCACGAAGGAAAGTTGATTTGACCTCCAAAGTGCCCTTTCATGTAGTGGCCCGGTAAAACGCTAGCAAATATTCCTTGAACTTCAAGTAATGACCAATTATTCCCGTTTCTTATTTTCTTATCTACCAAATCGCTCATACT
>JAUIMR010002773.1:0-10402 GCA_032191635.1 Sarophorus costatus
ACTTTACTAGTTTCTACAGTCCACTAACGAAGCGATTTTTCTGAACAATTTCCGAGATTTATCAATAAACTGCTCAGATCGATCCGTATATATCCCTCTATTAGAAGTAATAAAATAATTCATTTAAAAGCTGGTAACTACTAACCACATTGTCACAGAAAAGTGACACAAAAAAGGGTAAAAGTCGGTCAAAGCGCAACAACCACAAATTGTATAATTCTGGGAGTAGTTGGAACAAGAGAGGAAATGTATGTGCAAAAGACGGGACAACTACCAAAGAAGAGGAATACGCAATAAAATCCAAAAAAACTGTACCTGCTCACTATCACTACTAGTCGATGTCAGGCTCATTGTCAATGCCTGACTCAAACCCTGAGCAGCACCTGCTGTAGTTGGAATCCCGCACGACTGATTTGTTGCGTTATTACTAGATGACAGACTCGGATAGCTCTGTGCAGTGCTGAGCAAACCGCCAGGGAAGTTGCTAGAGAGCGCTAAGCGGACCAGACTGGACACCGAATTGGGACCACGTGGGTAAATACCGCTCGTCGAGTTGGCATTATTTTGCACGGCTGCCGAGGCATTGCCCGTGGATACTGTGTTGTTGCCAGTTGTATGAGCGGCATTTGCAGTAGATACTGAGCCGAGTGTACGACGTCTCGCCAAGGCGGCAAAGGTTTCAAGGAGACCAGCGGCGGATGAAGGTTCAATTTGGCCACCTGCCTCGGATGATGTTAAATTAGGGACACTTACACTCATTGGATTAGTAACAACTATTGGGCAGTTGCTGCAGTTGTTTCGCGCATTGTTTGTCACAGTATCATCCTTATCAACACTCTGTGCCCTGCCACTATCATCTTTTGCCTTCTTGTCATCATCGGCATCCTGGTTGCCTGTGACTGATATTCTTACTCCTGAAATTTATATAAATGATTAACTTATTTGCTCCCTTAAAGGTGGCAAATTGTAAAATTACTGGTAGCTGAGTTAAAAGAAAAAGAAAAGGAAGAAATTGAAGCATCAGGTTTTAAAATATTTATTACAAGTGGCTCACTGAACAAGCTGTCCCAAAAGCATATAGTAAAATTTCTCTTATACTCTTATACTCACATACTGCATTTTTTTGAGAGCATGTTTTTCTGAAATTTTTACCCCAGAAATTAATTATTAATTAATTATGTTTATGAACAGTTCAATTTATCGAAATTTTTGAGTATTCTAAAAATTTCATTTCTATTATAAATGTATCATAAATGTATCAAATCAATGTTTTTATTATACATGTATGTACATATATCGTCATCATATGTATCGAATTGTTAGGCAATAAGACTAAATTGTGCTATCACAATTTTTTTTTAACAGGCATATCTTTTTTTATATATGGATGTTTAAAAATATTAATGAGAATATGTTCTGATAAATTACGAATCATACTAGTTACCTTAACAGTTTTTATTTTCCAGTAGTTCATTACCTTCCTTTGATTATTTCTTTGTAAAACAAGATCATTTCGCTTTCATTTCTAATTTTTTTTTTAATGAAACAAATCTTACCTGATAATAAACTATTGGCATTATTCCTGAATATATCGGACCCTTCCCTAATCTTATCCAACGCTTCAACAAAACTCTGTGCCGCAGCTGCTGCCACTTGACTCGTCTTAGACCTACTACCATGCAACGGCTTATTCAGATTCGAGGAGGAATTACTACTAACTAGATTCGTTTTGTGTAGCTCTGAAGTGTTCGGTGTCTCCTCAGTGCAACTTTGCTGTCTCCTGGTATATGGAAAATTAGTGGGTTTAGTATCAGCCAGCGTCAATGTCTCTACAATTGTCGCTAAATCACTCGAAATAGAATTATTTATTGCAGATAAATCGTGATGGGGATCTCTTAGAGGATGTACAACTACTGAAAGTTCCGAATCATTGTTAGCCGCTTGTGACTCTGACGTTACAGCTACGATAGCTTCTGCCCTAGCTACAGAGAGCACGCTTTCTGCTATGGTTTCAGCTGCTTGTTTTGCCGCTAAATTGTCTGCAGATGCTGCTTGTTCTGTAGAAGCTACCGATGCTTTTGTATCAGTCGCTTCTGGCAAGCTCGGCGTTGATGAACTTTTTCTACTAGTTAGGACGCTTTGTTTGTCTTTTTCTTTGGATTTGAACTTGGGTGTATGCTCCGTATCATAACCAGGAGCTAATTTGAGATCGTATTTGCCTTCTGCGCCCATTCTATACGAATTTGAGCCACCGTGATCCCAGGTAACATCGATCCATCCACTATGTAATTCTCCCGTTACAGTACCTTCACCAGGGGGATTCCCGTCCTGATCTCTCCATTTCCAATCCATTCCTCTCACGACCCTTGCACCAACAGTTATATGTTTCAACATTTGCGCCTTCAGTAACTTTCTTTGTTTTTTTAGTATAGCGTCCGCTTCTTTTGCGGCTTTTCCCAAGTCGTCGCAAACACTAGTCACCTGTCCGTAAATCTCAAATCCTGACAAACTTAAATAGTGGGTTTGACCAGAAGCGTTTTTCCCGCACTGCTGGATTCTAATATGTCTCCATCCTTGGTACTCATCAGGAGGAGTTTCAATAGGCCAGGTACTTGTTGATCCCGGTTCATTCAGACTGGAATCATCAGTGTGTGTATATAATGTAGTCCACGTAACCCCATCTCTAGACATTTGGAATAACCAATTTCTCAAAGCAGACCTACCATAACCTCTGGCGTGTCTTAATGTGTAAGCGCTTGGTATAATATAAAGTCCTAAATCAATGCTAAACCAAGATCTTTTATCGTCGTTTGTGTGACAGTTTAAAGCAGATGTATCTCGTGATAGAATGTCCTCTACTCTTCCGTACGGTAAATTTCTTCCATCTGAACTTGTCACGACGACCAAACCATATTGCGCGGGATTCACCCATTCAGAAGATGTTTTACCATTTGTACCAATAAAATACATCAAACCATTCTCATCAAAATCATGATTGTGTTTAAAATTTTGATGCTTTGATTCTTTCAATTTCTTCAAAAATTGGAATGTGCCCCTATCATAGTCGTACCACTGTTTTGCGACCATTTTAAGTAGGTACCGTTCTAATTGTGCCACCGTTGATAAAGGTTCCATTTTCAAACCGCGACCGGTGCGATCTATCAAGGAACTTTCTCCTGGTGCTTTTTCTAATCTAAATCTTAACCGTCTTGTCAGAATCTGTAGACTATAACCACTTCCTGGTGTGTCATACAGAAAAATAGGTAACTTCTCGATACTTTCTAGTACGGATATTAACTTATGCACTAAAATTGAAGTTGGACTATGCTCATTTTCATTTCTATCCTCAAAGCATTTTTTGAATACCTGCACTCTTTGCTTTTGATGTTTATTTGTTTTTGTCGATTTCAAACCTTGATCCCAATAATTTGTTGAAAGCATAGATAGTAAAGCTTGCACTAAACCAGAACTATGAAGTTCATATGCGCTCACTACACCGTCTTCTTGTAAGATCTGCGTCAGTTCATCTAGAGCATTTCTAAGAATCTCCTTCCAGCAATTACCCCCTTCACGATTGTTTCCGTATGATGATTGTTTTTGACACGCCCTTTCTATCTGAGCCACTATGTTGCCGAGTTTAGCAACCACTCCTCTAGGTTGAGCCTGTGCCGCTTTGAAGTACTGTTCATAAATGCTCTGAGCTTGATACTTGACCTTCTGCTTGGTCGCCTCCATTTTGGAGCGTAATCGCTTTCCTCGTTTGTTCGACCAACCAGTAGAGAATTCTGGACCTACAACATATTCCTTTTACTTCATTCCCCAATTAATATGTAATCATACCTAGACTAGTTTCTGCAGTAAATGAGTGCTTGGTGCCTCTATTTGACTCAAATATAAACCCTGGTAGATCTTCCCTAAGAATCGTAGCTTGTTGTTGCCCATCGGAATTGTGAATGTGAAATTCAGCATCCTTTCGCGATGTCAATGACCAATTCCCCACAACAAGCCTTGTTTGACCGGGCTTTGACAGTATGGGTTGAGAGTTTGCTGTATTCCTAACAGCCGCTCTGGCCTTTTGTAATTTTTCTAGGAATTCACCACGGTTCTCTGAAAAATAAAAAAAAAACATTAATACTTAACTTAATATTTGGGATGTGAGACAGTATTTAACGATATTATAATAGGTATGATGCAACAATTTTCTGTTATACGCTATTCTATGAAAACGAAGTAAAGCTTCCTTCCGTACCATTGAGAACGTTATACATAGAATCCAATTATATCTTATACAAGGCAAAGCAAGTACTATAAAAATTAAGCATAAGCTGCGAAAGCGAGAATATAAAGAAAAAACAAGCGCTTACCGTCAGTAGTGTGTGAATCGGCCGAGCGACCCTTGCCTATTGAAAAACAAAAACAATCACTTGTGTTACAACACCACTTGAAGACAAAATTTCAATTAAAAAAAAATAGCATTGATACATACAGAGATCGTTCGTAAGGAGCTTTAACCTTCAGAGTAGACTAGTCGTACATGTGGGTACGCACATACAATACGTAACAAAAATCTTTAATAAATAACCAAATCAATTGTTATACTTATCTGTTTCGCATTACTATTACAGTTCTTAAAAACGCTCTGTCTACTTACAGGATTGTAAACAAAACAAAAAAATGGGTCAAAATGCGGGATCATAGATACCACATGCTAATCAAACAAAATATGGGAGACGGGGCTATGTACGCTTTTCTTTTTACAATCAAAATGATAAAAATGTGTGCAACACAGGATGGTGATAATAATTGTAAAAAGTATTCGCTTGACCTAGATGACTCAACATACCGGAGGTGTCGGCTCCGCCTTCAGGGGACCCACTCGAGTACATCGTTGCCAGCTTCCCATCGAGTATAAACCGAAACCAACCGTTTGACCCATTTGATAGTTCAAGGGCGGCCGCGTCTGACCAAATATAAAGACAATCACGACCTCTACACACACACCAATCCTTCCAATGGTACGCCTTCCCTGCCAAAATTTCTTTAGCGTCCTCCATCTGGGACTGTTCAGAGACATCTGCAAAAACATACATGTAGTATGTTCTCTGAATTCAGAATGATCTTTGATAACTTAAAATGCATCAATAACTAATCGCTAATAAATTTGGATGTGGTACGTACATGGGAGACATGGATACGTAATGGATTGGAGGGATTGGCTTTTTCTAACATTTGGGTAGAACGAAAAAATTGTATGTGCAAGAAAAAAAGCAGAGTAAAGCTGCACAAAAGACATAATTTTAATTTCAACCAACCTTGTTCTGAGGTTTGTTCGTTTTCTTCTGTATTCTCTGTCGTATCAGCAGGTCCTGTTAAGCTTTGTACTTTTGAAAAAATTCCCAGTCGTGCAAAATGATCTAGAAATACTTCTTGAGCTTTTAGCATGAGATCTTGTATAATGGCTAAGACCACTAAATGTCCGTCTTCATCCTCCTATAAAAAATCAATACACATATAAACACTTTGTCAATGAGTAGGGCCATGTAATAAATTGAAGAAATGATTATACAAAAACTGATACTTGTCTATACCTACATTTAAAATTTTTGATGTAGATAAACACAAATTCATGTGACTAGTATAAAATTGACTAAATATAAAGCAAAAATAAAGTAACATAAGAATAAAGCAGGCACATGTGGCTATGGAATCCACTCTTATTAATTTATTCATTTAATGATTATTTGATCAAAGAGCAAAAAACAGATAGAAAAGTAATGAGTTCGTATTAGCAGGGGATAGCAAACAGAAAACTAACCATAACGGGAGACGAGAGTACTATGTGCCTGTCATGCGCGAGAGTAGCTCTAACGGTGCGCACAAAAACGCCCAAAGTGATTCCGCGGCTAGTAACTGGCCAGCTATAAGTGATCTGCAAAATGCAGCAAGGTCAATCTCTAAAGTCAGATATTTAAAAGACAAGCTATACATCATTAATACCATAATTTGACAAATACATTCAGCTTTTGGAAGCAATAATCTGAAAAATAGATATTACTAATTGGTGTTAAAAAACAGCACAAGTAGGAAAAGGTTAAACACATTACTAATGTAAATATGAATAATAATAATTTTTTTTACTTATAAATGATACTATTTGACCAAAATATGTATTTTTAATTTTTATAGATATATATTAACAATCTTGTGAGTTATATATGCGGATTGATTTACCACACCAGTTAAAAGTGAAAAGTGCACATACTTCATCAAAAAACAGGTGCAGGGAAACAGAGTGGTAACACAAAAGGATGTTCTAATAACATTAATAACATGTGCAATGTAATTTTCACCATTCAACGAAAGATAAAAAATAAGTTTACTTATATATTTCTATGTGTATATGTTTTCTTTATTGCTAGTTATAAAATTTACATTTATTTTCTACTACAAAGTTCAATATATGTCATACTATGTAAAATAGCAAGATTTGGAATACATGCTGATTAAAACAAGTTTATTTAAATTTTTGTTGACCAGTACTACATATCAAATAACACATTTGGAAATTGATGATATAAAGCTCATCTTTTAAAAATCAAATTTAATGTATAACATCTACGCACCAAACTCAGTGTTAGAAATTAAAAAAAAGAAACAAAAAGTACAACAAACTAATTACAACTGCAAAGAATTTTTCAATAAATATTAGCACAACCATTAGGAACTTGCTAAGGCTTTGATGTAAAGTACAAATTAATTTCTTGCAGAAACACAAATGTTTCACTGACCTCATTGTCGAGCACGGTTGCTATGACCTCGACGAGTTGGGTTCCGAAATTCGCGGTGCTAGACTCCGGAGAGCACAATTCCTCCAGCAGGGATGGCTGAATGCAGTGAATCATCTTCTTTATAAGGCCGAGACTCGCCTTCCGAACTGACGGGAGCATCGTAGCCTGGAAAGTCGAACAGAACACGGGCAGCAATCTTCGCAGATATATCGGAGCCATTTCCGGATCGCCCTTGGGTTCTAGGCAGTCGTCCGCCTCGATGTCTGATTTTCGCAGAATGTCTTTGTCAATCGGAATCATCCACTCACCGGGAGACTGTAATATAGCCGCCACTTCCCGGTGCCCTGTGAATATTTCATTTAAGTTTATTCATATTTTATTTCACTTTATTCATTCATATTAATATGGGAATAAATTATTTCCAATATAGATGTAGCGGTAGATGTGGCACTCATTTGTTGCATTTGTCAAACATGCAATGTTATACTTTTTTGATTTGCACAAATGAATTAAAATATATTGCACTATCTGCAGCTCAATATGTTAAAATTTGTTAAACTGCAGCAAAAAAATATGGATAGGTCCCATTAAAAGAAATTTCGAATATGATAATGATAAAAGTGAATGCTCTATGATCCGTCGTGTGGGTTTGGTTTTACGTTTTAAAGATCTTTGAATCAGCTCTTGTTGGCTCTCTAGTCATTAAGATAATATCAAAAGACTTTATTTTAAATGCGTATTTTCCAAAAGCATTTATGTCAAAGTTAGACAATTTTTCTATTAAACAAAATTAAAATAAGTTAATAAATTAAAACAATTGACAAGAAGATTATCATTGATAATTTTCGTATTTCTACGTTTTTAACATCAAACAATAGTGTACAATAGTGTATACCTTCATCAACTCTTTCTCTAGCTTTGTCCAGTGGAGTTTTCCCATCTTCGTCTCTAAGGTCAGGATTTGCTCCGTACCGCAGAAGCACTTTCGCAATAGCAGGCCTACCAAAACAAGCAGCATAGTGCAGGGACGAACTCCGTTGACCCTTGTTCACATCCGCTCCCCTATCACAGAGATATTCGACCATTTCTACCGTTCCAAACGCAGACGCCCAATTCAACAGCGTTTGTCCCACATCGTCCATAAAGTTTACCTAAAACATTAACGAGTGTAAATGTCCACGCCCTCTTACTATTATTAAATTGAACCTACTTCAACACCACCTGATTCGATTGCCTCGATTAGCGCATCGGTGTCCTTCGATCGGATGCAATCGATCAACTGGCGATGCGATTTCTCCGCAGCGGAATCCATACGTCGAATTCTTGGCATCAATTGCCCGGAACTGGAAGTAGAACCCGATTTCCCGAGAGCACGGCGACCCTCGAAAAGTAATACCAATAACAGATCGACTAGTCTCATGGAATCAAGGGCACATCTTTCATCGCCTTTTAGGGATTTTTCTATAGAATCGGGTAGCTCAGATCTTAATAAATCCTTTAATAAAATAGAAACAAACGTTGAAATCTCACAGTGACATGTGTAAGCGTTTCACTTACATGTGTCACTGACGGTGAACCCCGGCACAGAGTGGAAAGTAAACTAATTATCGTTGAAACGGATGAGGCAGTAGCCTTGGGATCAGGGAGATTTGCGGCTGTGCTAGTTGTAGACGCTGCTTTACCGGGAGTGCCTTGAGCACCTGTGGCCACTGCTGGTCCGGCTGCGTTTGATAGACGACTTAATAATTCGGTGACTAAACCTACAAATAAGAAGTGAAAGAAAATACATAAGATAAATCATATTAAAAGATTACATTTCAACTTAGAACAAGTTTTTCAATTAATTTTTCAATGTAATATTAAATCTTTGCCTATCTTTGTCTGCAGGTGGACAAGCGACAATGTTAAACCAAGTTTGTTTTCATTTTTTAACTTAATTTTAGTATACCGCGCTACATTTTGAATACTTAAACATGTAATTTTACTAATAAAATGTATCATTTTCTCATTTCATTATCAGCAAGCTTTTTAATCATTTTTAAGTGCCTATTTGTATATCAATTTGTACGTAACATTTACATGTTTATTTAAATTGTTTATAATGTTGCAATAATTTTCTACTGTTAAATTCCCTACTTCCTGTTTCTATATATGTCAAGGGGTGTCGACGCAGTACTTCGTATCTCACATTTTGTAACTGCTGTAAATGCCACAAAGAAATCTTTAAACCCATTGAATTCTGCTAAATGTGAAGATTTTATTCACCAATATTTTCGCCAAAAACTATAGTTTCATAGTATTTGGATGACTACAAGAAATTATATTTGCTCTTATGTTATTATGCAATTCTGAGGTCCTACATTGATTTCCTTGATAAGCGGATTAAATTAATATTTTTTGTTAGCAGTAAGATTCTCAGTGATCTCAATAAATATAAATAAATAATCTTCAATACAATTTAAAAAATGTTTGTAATGATATGAATAAGAATAACCGCACTACATACCATGTTGTGCTAATGGTGCCGGATCCACACCCCTCCTCGTAAACCGATCAGCCACGGAAGCGAAGCATCGCAAAGCCCCATCGGCAACATGTTGATCTTCATGCCTCAGGAGCATACTCAGAGCTTGTACACATGTCGGCAAGTTGACATCGCCGGGCTCCATCTTTGTACATAATCGAGATACAACGGCCATCGCCGAGTGCAGAGTGTCTTTATGCACACGATTACCTACGCCAGAAAGATACAAACTTTACCATCAAAAAATATAATAAGAAGGTAACAAACTAGTACCATTATCCCTAATAAATGGTAAAACGCAGCTGAGCCCACCGGCTTCGAAGACAGCCCCCGCTTCTCTGGTACATATGAGCTCGAGCACCTTCACGCACTGTTCCGCCAAATCCTTACTAGTCCTCGAAGCGAGCTCGGCAACGACCAACCGGTTGCATATCGCCCTAACAGCTCCGTCCATGGCGACGATCCTTCTCGTGCATTCCGCCGACACATCGAGGTAATACGTGATTGCTCTAGCTGTGACTTCCAGTACGTTCTCGGGTGCTTGCTCATCGAGGAAGATACGACACAGGGCTGGCAAGAATGTTCTCGGTGGGCAACTAAAACGTAACAGAAAGTAATCAACCAAATAGTGGATTCGTTACAAAAAAAAGCGATTTGGAATTTTAAACTTCTGAAATGGCATCATTATCGGCCATTATGGTTAGCATTTATTGATTGTAGGAAAAGTATTTCCCTTTAAATTAAAGAGTAGTTTTTGCAAAAACAGCTTTAGTGCAAAGCAAAATCACCAAAAATCGTAAGAATTCTCATTAATTTCTTCTCTGCAGTAAAAACTGCAATCAAGATAATGGATAATGAACCTATTCCAAATATTTGTTATTTTGGAGCTGGAAATCGTCCAGAAAAGATAGTTTTTATTTAGTTTTTTTTTAAATTAAATTTGTGTACGACGATGGCTGTTTTTATAAAAACCCCTTTGGTTTTTAAAATATATGAAATATTGTGTTTCCAGTTAAGGATATTGAATATAGTATTTTAGTACCTTATTGTAGTAAGATTTACCCCATGAACCAATTGGTTAATTTAACTC
>JAUIMR010003002.1:0-16954 GCA_032191635.1 Sarophorus costatus
GTTTAGGCGGTTCCTCGCCTTCTACTTTAATTTTCTTCGGGCGACCTCGCTTCTTCTTGCAGGGAACGACGGTACCGTCCTCGTTCTTGATCACGGCATTGCTGATATCCGTGATGTCCGAGTACGGATCCGGTTTAGGCTCGGCCTCGTAGCAAGATTTAACCTTAGGCTCGCTGAAGATCATTTCGGATTCGTCGATGTCCGGAATTAGACCGTTTAAGTAGTCTCGAAATTTCTTTAGTGCCGCGTAGAAAGGGACTTTGTCCGCTGCCCGGGGTAGCTGGGCGCAGCGTGCGCTCGATGAGGGCATCACCCACATATACTGTCAAAGGATAAAGAAGTTATTCAAAGGAACTGTAATTTGAAGGTAATAAAACGTACCGTATTAGTGCCTTCGACGAGATCGGGTTGTCTCCCAAAGTTAAAATCCTTTTTTCCGGAAAATACTTCGTATATTAATTTTCCATTAAAGACGGCTATCTTCGGTCTGAACTTTTTTAATTTTTCCAAAAGTATTTGACTGCCTTCTTTTATTTCTTTGCGCGTCAGATCCGCGCTACCCTTTGTCGCTCGTTGTACCATATTTGTGAAACCGATCCCAACTTGTAGAAGTTTATAATCCTCGTCGGCAGACATTTGCTGCTGCGTCAACCCCGAGAGGTACAAACATTTCCAAAAGTGGTTCCCGGGTCCCGCGTAGTGGTGCCCTTTGTACGCGGCGAATAATCCCGGATTAATTCCAATCTGTAATAATAAATTTTTAAAGCATTTTCACTATTTTTCCAAAATAGTTTATTGTTTCGGCACTACGTAAATAAAAATAGAGATCCCTGGCACGGTGCCACGAGAGTAAGTACAACTAAAAATCACCACCCACACGTTCAGTCGAGCTAGGTTTAAAATAAAACGGCCGTCTTTTGCGGGCCACAAAAATTATCCGCAAAACACTTGAAAAATTTCAAAATTTCTCAAAACTCACAATAATTATATCTAAATTCGTAGCTAGGTGGTCCGGCAAGGTCCGCTTCGATACCTCCTCCTCGGGCATCCCGTTAAACCGGTCGTGCTTCTTCCGTTCCTTGATCGGCCTCGGCATACCG
Source organism: Sarophorus costatus (assembly GCA_032191635.1). NCBI lineage: Eukaryota > Metazoa > Arthropoda > Insecta > Coleoptera > Scarabaeidae > Sarophorus > Sarophorus costatus. Next base: position 1,101 of record JAUIMR010003002.1, read on the forward strand.
TTCATTTCCTGCACAAACTCCGGCCTGCAAACGAACATCCGGTCACGCACTCCGAACGCGACCTCGTCCCTCTCAAACTTACTGGTCCGGCTTGATCTTCTTTTTCCGGCCACGCTTCTTCGGCATCGGGACCAGCTGCCCTCCCATCGGCTGCTGCGCCGGGTTCACGCACGGAGGACCTTGCTGCGACTGCATCATCGGCATCGGATCGTCGTCGATGAAACTGTAAGGATCCTCCATTTTTTCGCATTTCACCTCGTGTCCCATCGGAGCTTGGTTGGATAACAACAGGTCCGCACTAGTTTCATACCCATCATCTTGAGGTTCCAATTTCATGTTACTAAATAAGATGTTTTCAGTAAAAAACTTGTCTTGATGGACAATCACAGGTAAAACACAAAAGAAACGCGTAAAAACATCAAAACAATTCGATAATTACTATGTACCGACAGTTGAAAGACAAAAGAATTCGTATATAATTAATTAATATCACATCAGGTATAGAATAGGGTAAAACTATTCAAGAATAAAAGAACTGACGGCTAAAACAAATGGAGTCCGCGTAAAAAGTGGGTGGTAGATATACGAACGATTCAATAAGACAGTAAAAATGACATTAAAAACGAATAGTTGGCTAATAATCGAGACCGGGAGAGATTTGGAAGTATGGCTGTTGGATATAAATGTTTACACCGTTAGCAGTAGGTGGTTCGTAAAGTCGTACTTACAGTTTGTACTTGTTGTACGGATGTCCGTAGGTGTCGTACGGCACTGGTTGGGGTCCGATGGTGGGGAGGGCGGTTTCGGGGGGGCCCGGGGCTCCGCCCGCTTCCATCGTGGCGCCTAGCAGAGTGCTCGACTCCCTAAAAAGCGTCGCAACCTGCATCGGGACGTCCGTTGGCGTGTGCACACCGAGCTGGAACTCTCACGGCCCGGTTAAACGTTACATGTAGCGCGAGCGACACTGGGCACGGCGAGCGCGAGCGGAACAACAACCTCACCCTTCAAAAATAGTCCTAACTCTCTGATTGGTTCAACGAACGTTTCAGAAAAATCAATAGGACGTTATCGGGGCCGTATTTTTGTGGAAGCGGAGCCTCGCAGCGGCGGCTCGTTGCCGGTGTCTCCGTCGCGGCGCGCGTGTAGTGGACGCGCACCCTACTGGCGGGGAAAAGCTGCGGAAAAATTACCGAAAAAAGGCGTCGTTCGACTACCCGCCGATAGGGAGCGGTACCGCTCCACTAGCTGTATCCAACTCCGTAAGGTGTTGGACACCGCGACAATCGAGCCGACTAATTTTGAAAGCGAAGCAACCAAAAAAAGTTGGGGAACCTGCCCCAGCAGTTAATAAATAAATAAATTAGTAATTGAGAATCCGTGGATGTGGTTACGGAAAGTAAAATTTGATTACTTTTTAAAAAGATAATGAAAGATAGCGCCATCTACGTACTATCTATTGTACTTGTATTCAGTTACCGACCTAGTGTAGGGACCTGTACTGTTAGCACTTTCTCGTTTTGCTGTCATCCTGATCGCGGCAAAAGGAATCCTGGTTTTACGTGACATTCTTTCTTCAAATAAAAAAATGCGGGTTCTCTCGATAATAATAAATAGAATCAGAAGTTCACCGTGACCCGACCGAGCGGTATGTTAATTATAAACACAAATCGGTTTAATTCCAAACAAATAATGCAAATTATTGCAATTTTAACTTGGTTTTAATTAGCAAAGTTGCTTCGCATAGTTCAAGCAGCAGATTCCGTGAAATTTGTGAGTTGGAACAAGATAAAGTTGAGGTCGATGTTGTGTGTGCATAATATCCGAGATTTTTAATTTAATTTTCGTATCGCAAACATATTTCTATTCAATTGACGTCCAAAACGATTTGAATTTAAAAAATGCAAATGATATCTCTTTTGTATGATTAATTAGTCTTCGGACGTAAATTCTAATTATACAAATGTGATCATCATTAAAAAGTTGATATATTTCTGCGTACGTAATAATTGTTTCCATCCAAAATAATCTACATAAAAAAGAATGAAATTATAAATAGTTAGTTCTCGATCATTCCACCAGGTGAGCGGTGGCGCCACTGTCGAAAGTTAATCTAGTCATTTTGGTGATTTTACATGATTTTAATCGCGGAACCATATCGTTTTTAGTTTCTCTCTTTGGTGAAAATCCGTTGTAAGTGTAGTTTTTCGATTAAATACGAGATGTCACCGTTAGATGACACCACTCTGCTGTTTTGAAAGGTTGCCAAATTTAGAAAGAAATCGTATTGTATTCCGGGTCTCCATTGTTATTTTGTATGTCAATATTGTTATCTTTTTACGAAGACCGATTCGCGCAAATGTCATCGTAGCAATAATAGTCACTTTAAGCCTTTGGAAACACGTACAACCTAGATGTATACTGCGTCAATTGGTTGGTTCGCTTCAGTCTGCTTTAGAACCCGTAAATTTTTCGTAAATGCGTGACTAAATCTACGCGATGGGGAACTGCTTGAAAAGGACTACCACCGATGATATATCGTTGCTAAGGGGCAACGACAGCATACGAGAAACTTCTTCCGAGCAACTCGGCTCGTCACCGTATCAGGTAACGACGTTTATTTAATTTTATCTTGTTCTCGCGTTACATATACGAAAATGCACGCGGTTATAGGAAACTCTACCGATTCAAGCCACCTCTCCGATTTACCATCCGTCTCCGAGCGTGACGCGTTCCGTTGCTCAGCTAACGGAAGAAGAACAGTTGAAAATCGCGAAACGTATCGGGTTGATTCAGCACTTGCCAACCGGCAGTTACGATGGATGTAAAAAGGCGAGGGAATGCGTCATCTGTATGGTCGAGTTTTTAGTTGGCGACGCGGTACGCTACTTGCCGTGTATGCACACTTACCACATGAAGTGCATCGATGACTGGCTAATGCGCAGCCTCACTTGTCCGAGCTGCATGGAGCCGGTAGACGCAGCGTTGCTTACAAGCTACGAGACCAACTGACGGCTAGTGCCTTGCAACCGATAGTGAAACACTGTGATCCGAATCTGTTTATCTGATTTTTCACATCTAGCACTTTCATATATTGTCCGCTCAATATGTCTCGAGTTTTCTAAATGACGAAAGTGTTAGATCACGATATGATTTGTTTAGTGCGTTGGCGTGAATGATTGTGCGGCTGTGAATCTGTTCCGACGGATATCGATAACTTCATTTTTTTTTTGTGTAAAATCTGTTGTGGCCCGATCGGCGCGGTAGACTTAGACGTTAGAAAAAAAAATGAGCTATAACATATTATAAATTTGCGACTAGGTGGGGTGGAAAGTAAATATGCTTTAAGTTATGACCCGTATATCAAAGATTTGACATTCCGATTCGAATCCAACTCATCGGTAGATCTCGTGTTATACTTACGCCACTTAACGGCGAGTTAGAAATGCAACGTCCATTGTCTCTGAGGTTCTTTCGTTACGTTTCCTTTTTGTCGTTTCCTCCGGTCGGTTAGTCATAACTTAGGTATATGTATATCGTATATGTTAGGTAAAGGTACGTCCATTGAAGTTTTTAGTTGTTTTTCGCTTCTACGTCTTACGACCTTTTATACGTAAACAAAATGAATTTGGCGATAAAAATTATGTAGGAACGTAGATTCTGTGATGAGGTGAATTGTTTTGTTTGCGTATCGACGTACAGCACGCCAAATTATTTACCGCATTTTCAAAAACTTGCCAGTTAATTTGGTGTATGTAACAACTACTTATCTTTATGTGCGTATGTATATAATTTAGTCAGTTTTATTTTTTAGCATATATATTTATATATATATGTGTGTGTATTAAAAAAACTATATATTTTGTACGGCAAGGATTATCATTGTATATTATCTGTAGATAACTCTCGTCACTTACTTGCTAATAAATAAATTTGTTTTAAACAGCAGTATATGTATTTATGTATTTTATTTATAGGTCGTTTGTCGAACAAATGGAAACATTTAATTGGGATATTTTCATTATGAAATAAAAATCGTGATACAATTAATTTGCGTTTTATTTAACTGTATTTAGTTGGAAATCGTATTATTTTATTGATCTTTGGTCCATTTTTATCGCACGCTACTGTTGATAATCGAGAACTTTTTTGAGTAACCTCGGTAACCTCAGAATTCTTTGCGAAATAGTTATCAATTTTTCGTTATCACGCTTCCTTACACCTGCACGAATAAAATTGATGAATAAATGTTTTAAAAATTTCCGTTAATAAAATGAACATTTGATAATTCTTATTATTGAAAACAAAATACGAGCAAAGGCGAAAGGTAATTGTCACATTGGGTAACAGGATGTGTTGATACGTATTGATAAAGAGGTCGTTTACTTTACTTTGTTTTCTACAATGTAATCCGTACAATTGTCGTTTTATACTTATAAAAGCGTAGTTTTCTGTTTTACCATCGACCGGGGTGACGATTTTTTTCTGGAAATATTTGAAACTTTTTCGTCAGATCCCTGTAATCTTTTTGAAATTTGAACCTCGCGTGTGAGAAATCACGCGTGATGTATGCGTGGGTGGACACTGATAACTAAAATCGTATTTGTACTTTGAGTTGGTTCTTCGATTTTCGGCATCTATTTCCTGTTTTTGAGAGCATCTATAATTAGTGTCGCAGCTCACATAAACAAGATACGCTGTTCAAAATCATAAATAAATAATATCTCTCCGGTTATTTGCGCTTCGAATCGATTCTGAACGGAAACGAAACATCGTTTCTGAACGATTTAAGGAGTCACCATTTGACCCAGATCTCCCTCGAACGAAACTTTGCGAAACCTCGACGGTTCGAGTTGCCGAATTGCCGTCGCGTAGTTGCCGGTTTTGTCACCGTGGAATCTCCAGATGTACTCTGATCCCTGATAAATGAAATTACTTTGTAAATAAATCTTATCTCGCCGTGAGGAACCGTGTTTATCGTGAGAAAATGATCGTAAACAATATGGTTCCCAGGCGCCATTTTGTAAAATTTTTACTTCGGGATTTCGTCGATCGATTTCCTTTCGAACAATTATTACCGAAGTATTTTCGGCTATAACACGTGAATCATAACGATGTTTAGAGCGGTTATCAATACCGGCCAGGCAAAAAATGACTTCGAGATACCGGTTTCCTTGACCCGTTTGACACTTTGCACGCGACAAAAAGTTTTATAAGTTCGTTGTCTTTTTTTTACCGACGATGAGGTATCTCGTTTCCGTTTACTGGTTACTGAACTTCGACATTGATCCTAAAGAATTACAATAAAAGGAAGATAAGTGTTAATCTTTAACGTTTATTCTTTTGCTCTATTTTAACGGTGCGAGGGTTACGTAATTCGGCGTTTTGAGTTTCAGCGACACGAATTTTTAGGTTACGGCCTCGGTTAATTCGGCCATCGTAAAAATTGTTAACACCGTACGTTGCAGTTTTGCGACGTATTGCTAAAGTAAGCAGTTTTAATCGATCGAGCGACTTAGAAATGTATTAAATTCTTGTCGAAATTGATTAAATAACACGGGGAGTTCTTCCGCGTATGCGTTGTACATTTGTTGATGTTTGCGAGATAACGTGTCGTACGCCAAAAATAATATAAACTATAGTATCAGTGTTTATATAGTAATTATGATCGAAATATTTAGGGACACATATGCGAAGATTATGAGCGAGACGTTTCGTAGCATAGGAAAGAACAGGTTCAAGGTTCACGTATCACTCGTCGAAGAAATGGTAGTGGGGTCTTAAAAAGCCGCGTTTTAAGAAAACCGGCACGAACGAATCATTCTTGTCAAAGCGTTCGTTAAAGAGGGAGACCGCGAACTTTAAATAATATGAAAACGTTGCTTTTACTCGTGTTCCTGCTCGGCGCGGGCTCCTGCGAGAATTTCTTCGATTACATTGTATCCGTTTGGAAGAAAACGCCCCAAACCGTCACCGCCGAGTTACCGGAAACTTCCTGCACCGGCTGCTCCGGCAGGGTGATCGTTACGGAAAACGACAAAACAAATAGCATAGAAGAAAATCTCGGTGAGAGTGTGGACGAAAGTGCTTTAACCGCTTTACGGGTCGAGTACATCAAGAACCAGATATTGAAAAAGTTGAGATTAAAAGAAAAACCCACGGTATCCGCAGAGAGCCTTTCGAAGGCCATCAGAAACGGAAAAATGATGCCCAAGTTATTGGTGGAGGATGAAACATACACGGACGATTTCTACGCGAAAACAACTAAGGCGGTCATATTCCCGTACGAAGGTAAGAAAAAACAACCCGATAGAGTTAATCTGTGTCCTCCTTCCAATAAACTTTGATCCAGTTTATTAATAACAACTGAATCTTTGTCGCAGACGCTGCGCGTTGCATCAGAAAAATGAGATATCCGTCCGCTTGCATCCCCTTTCAAATGTCTTCGGGCCTTCAACCTGCGGACGTCAGCTCGGCTGAACTTTGGTTCTACAAACTTCCGGATCGAGACGACGTCCATAATCAAACGTTCGTCATATACGAGGTCGCCCATTGGGACAGAAACAAGAGTTTCCAGAAGAACCAACCGTTGGCTATCCAAGAAACAAACTCTACAGCCGGTTGGTTGAAAGTTGACGTTTCGTACGTGGTGAAAAATTGGTTGGAATATCAAGATTCTCCGACCCATGCCATCAACGTCGTCTGCAAAACCTGCGGCAACGACAGGAACCAATCCCCTATCGCCAAAGATGGCGGTAATAAACCGTTTTTGGTGATAAACACGCACAATCAAGAAAAATTCAAGTCGACCAACAGGAATAAGCGACAAACCACTTGTTCTCCAAGCAGTAACGAATGCTGCAGGGAAAGTTTGTACGTTTCCTTCGCAGATATAGGTTGGAACGATTGGATTTTACAACCTGCAGGATACAACGCGTATTTCTGCAAAGGATCCTGCGCGACCGCAGCCTCCTTAACTTTAGCGGGATCCGACCATAATCATATCTTGCAAAGGGTTATGTTCGGTAATCACCATAAAACCACAACTCTTAAGTTGAAACCCTGTTGCGCGCCAACGCAATATAAACCTCTGCAACTTATATATATGAACGACAACAAGACGATCACTAATAAAGTTCTGCCTAGGATGATCGTGGAATCCTGCGGGTGTATGTAAACGGTTTTTTTCGGGCGATTAAAATGCAGTTATTCATCGATAATAGTTGGAACTATTATTGGGAGATGATTTTTAACTGGACGTTGCAGTATTCCCGCCAAAATGAGCGGATTGTGTCGTGGCAGACCTTCTTTTATCGGGTGACACGTTCTTGTTGTCGTTATAGTATTATTGGAGTTTGCAGCTAACTTAATTTTTATGTGTAAATTATTTATTTTAAAACTATACTTCGAATTATTTATCTCTTTTGTCCTTCTTTCTGTACTTTACGCGAGGAAATAAACGATTACCTAACAGATTTTGCCTTGTTATTTGATATGGAAATTGTTACAAATCAAAACTTATTTAGCAAATTCCAGAAGAACTACAAAAAAAAATTCTTCCAAAGACTCTTTATACCTACTTTGTCCACGTTTTCCTTGGAGGTAAGGTTTCGCCAACAGAACCCAGAATTAAAGAAAGTTATTCTGGTTCCTCTTCTTCCACAGGCACCATTCTAACACACCGAAGGAGATGATTGCAAGGTCAAATTTCGAAGTAGCTGGAAGGGAATTTATTCTTAGTCCATAAGGAGGAGTAGTACTTTATGTCTTCAAGAATCTTCAATCTTGCATCTACGAAAATACATTTTGTTAATTATAAAACTAGGAATTTCAAACTTCTTAAGATATCAAGTTAGGATTTCTGTATTTCAAAAATTTCAAATATGATATTTTGTTATGTATTTATAAGCCATAATCAATTAAAATAGAACGTAATTGCTCTAACAGTAAACAGCACATTTCAAGATCAAAACAAAAACAAACAAAAATCTCGTAATTTTTATAATTTTTTTATTATTTTTGGGATGCTCGCACTATCTACATTCTTACGCAATATAATACAACGCTGTTTATAAGAAAAAAAGAAAGACTTAATGATGGCAATGGCTCGGAATATTGGCTTTAGTCTGGTCGTTGGGTTGGCGATGTTGGAAATTCAAATATTCTCCAGCTTCCGCCTTGCTTCTCCATTGTCTGGAGGCGGAACTCTCTTCTATGCAGATCACGTCGATCGTCTTGTTTATTTCTTCCTGTGGCCTGCAGCCGGATTTGCAGACCGGGTAAGCGCGGACGCTGAAGCAATCCTTTCCGTCTTTCCTGACGTACAAAGTCCTGTGGGCCGTGCACGATGTCGCATCGCTGTTTAAATGTCCTTCGTGTTCGTCTGTCAGTCGGCGAATTTCTTCAAATGACGGCACAGGGACGAGCAGACGTTCCTGTTGGGGTCTCGGATGTTTTGGTTGGCCGCGCGCCCCTAAGGTGTATGCGGAAACAAATTCTTCAGGAGAGACGCGCGTGAGATCTCCATTTGGAAGCATGAAATCGTCCATACGCAGTCCATTGTGGTTTCCGCAAAGTCCCCTGGTTTCGTTGTTAAGCATTGAAGAGGTGGTTGACAATTTCACACGGTGGCCATCTGCAATTACGTAGTAGTCGTGTCCAACTTCCACCTTAACTTCGTTATTCGGAAGGCCGTAAACCCTGATGGCGTGGTGATGGAAATCTTGCGATTGGTGTTCGTCATGGTGCACTTCTTGTTTGTCCACGAAGACTTTCACTTTAGGATTGGATTGCCCAGTTGGTCTTAACTCGATTTCGACCAATTTCTGCTCAGTGTGCGGAGTACGGACGGTCATAAGTACTGCTTTGCCTTGGTTTTCTTGGCGGACCAACACCACGTGCTCGTGCAATTGGTGATGTTTGCGATATTGGAGGTCGGAGTGGTGAGAATGATTTGCGAATTGAGGAAGATGGTGAAGCATCACCGTCCAACCATCAGATAATTTCGCGTCGTATTCGAGGCCATCGAAAGTGGCGGCCCTGGACTTATCGACTACACAAATCGGTCTGTAAGTATCGATTCTATAGAATTCGGCCGTTAATCGGGTACTAACCCGGAAAACTGGATGAGGTATAAAGAGTTGTCTCTCCCAATGGTTGATCGGGATGTGTTTGCAGGTGTGATTAATCTCAGTGGCCAAGCTGCCTTCGGCCGAGTAATTGGCAGATGTCAAATCGGGCGAGAACCTTGCGTGTATGTGTATTTGACCGTCTTGTTGCTTCGCGTGGTGTTCAAACTCGAATTCGTTATCCAAGCATGGTCTTGCGAAATCAAGCATCTTCTCTAGCAACATTTTGGCTTGCATGGATAATCCTCGGTGATTTATTTTGATGGAGATGTCATCGAGAAGATTAGCCTTAGCCGTCATGTTGGCGCATTCGGGCATGATGCGATTGCCGTGTTGCATTTCCTCTTGGCACCTGTGGTGTTCAGGAAGTTCCTTCAAATGTTCAACGCGTTCGTGAGTCTTATGGGCGTGCGCTTCCACGTCGATGTGGGTTAACTTGTCTTTTTCGCCCATTGCTAGTTTGACGTGGGACTTGATTTCCGGGTTCATCTTCAGAGCGAATTCGTAATCCAATCCGTTGGTGTTAGGTGCCTCACCTCTATGGATGAAAGCAAGATGATGAGGAGAAGAATCTTGTTTGGTATGTCTCCAGCCATATCCAATTAGTCTTGAATGTCTATCGACCGGGCTTCGGACAAATCCAAATCCAGCGTAGAGCTGAGCTTCTTCTTGTCCGACGAAATGGATGTGGACATCTCCAGTTGTGGCATCGGCACTCTTGATTCCAGCAGCGCACCTCGTGACTAGTTTGTTGACGCGACTTTGTTGTTCGGTTGGCAGATTTATCACTTCTTCTAAAGATGGCTCGGCACCTTCTTGATGTTCGTGATGGTTGTGGGAATATCTCACATTGAATTTAACTTCGTGATTTTTCGACTCGGCACCTTTGTAGTGTAACTCAGTTTTGGAGTAGGAGATTTCGTTATCGAGTAAAAGGTGTATGGCGGTGTGGAAGATGCCGTGATGTTGGATTTCATGTAGTAACCTATTCAAGCTCCTGGATTCTTCGTCGTCAGTTTCACGATGAAGTTCGAAATTCATTCCAATGCTTTCTCCATAATTAGTTGTGTGAGGTACAGGGTGATGTTGGATTAAAACTTTGTAGTTATCGGACTGCTCGGTCGGTCTGATTTGCAAGACATCGTTTATGCTATTGAATGGAGTTGTGCTGTAGTGGAATAGCATCGTGTTTTCTTGTGGTTTCAAAGCTTGGAGGCCACAGGCGACGTGTTCATTCTTAAAATCGAACTTAATCCTGGAATCCAAAGGTAAATTGATCTGTGCTTTCCTCGAGAAGCCGCTGACGTAATCGTGGTGGTCGAACGGGGTGTAGAAACGAAGTGAGCTGTACAATTCCCTAGTTATTAAAGCATGTACTTGCGCGTTAGCTTGTACATGGTCTGGGTGGTGCAAGAGGTGTCCGTCACTTAGTTCAGGTGAAGATTCCGCTTGGACTTTACCATCCACTCGCAACAAAGTTGGAATTTCAGTGAAGAGAACGTAAGGAATACCCATTTCACTTGGTGCGGACATGACAGATTCTCTGTTGATGAACCACTTGGTTTCGCTAAACCTATGACCGTTCTTCAATCTTTCTTGCCATTCCCTGACGACCTCAGTTACGTTGTCCACGGTGTGATTATTGAGGAAGAAGTCATTAGCAACATCAGCTAAGCGGACGCGAGCAAACGCTTCTAATTGTTCGCGTTCCTCGACATGCACTCCCAAGGATTCATAGATCTTATGGCTCGAATGTTTGTGATCGTTAATGTTGGATTGTTTCTTATGGGATTGGTCGTGGTGCCATTGGGTTTGATGTTCGAATGCGTTCATGAGCTCCTCAATGCTGGAAATGATTATATCGTGGACACCAAAATCGAATTTTGCTTCACCGATGATCATACGAAGTCTTCCGGCAATTCCTTTCGGAAGTAAGGTGTCCAAGCTTCCGATGGTGCGATGGTCAATTTGCTGTCTTACGTTCATTCGTTCATTGACGTGCTCAGTGAATAAGTTATGAGGATGCTGGTAGCCGTGATGCGCTTCACCTAAGAGCTGCTCAGCGTGTTCTGCGTTTTCGTACCCGACCTTGACTAAACGATGAATGGTCGATCTCACAGCAGCGTTCACATGTTCGTGGTGGTCAATATGGGTGTATTGTGCCATCGCTGATAGAAGAGAAGATTCAGGTTCAGCTAACCCAAGAAGGAATACGGCAATGGTGCGAATTTCTTGCGATTCAGAAGTGCTGAAGTACATGTTTGTGAGAATGTCCCTCGCTGCTTCTGGATATAATTCGACGAATCTCCTAAGGCAGTTTACCATGATGAACCTTTGGAACTCGGTTACTTGATGTTCTTCTGGGACTTGTTCACGCTTTTGTGGATTTTGTCTAAGATATTTCTCGAACGCCCTGTAGATATCACGGTGAGCAACGTTGCCTAAAGCGAGAGAGTAAGCAGCGATTTTGTGGCTATCGGAGTGTTGAACTGCTTTGTGCAGACGTTCCTCCAAGTAATGGATGTATTCCTTGACTAAGTTCTGGCATTCGCTAGTGTAGAAGCTTCCGTGGGTATGGAACGGATATTGCTGGTAAGACAATTCTTTGTTGACGCAAACGTTGTGCAGAAGATCGGCGTAGGATATTAAGCATGTATCGTTCAGATGATGATGATGATGGTCAACACTGTTCTGCACTAATTTGTAGAAAGATTGAAGATATTTCACTGTTGGGTAGCGAGCTGCTACGGCCATTCTATGAACAACGTGAGAAGCTTCTTCCTCGTCAATTTTATTGCTGTTAATCCATTCTTGGATGGTCAGTAAAGCAGGTCCGGATCCAGATTGGGCAACGGCATCGCGGTACGCCTTCCAGCTGTCGACTTTCTCGCCATCATGTTCTTCAGTGTATAATTCCTGGCTAACTTTCTTCATTTCTTCGTGATTCATGATCCTACATAGACGAACCAAAATGGCAAATTTAGCCGTGGTCGCTTTCTCTGGCATGTCGGAAGGATGGTGTAAATCTTGCGCGATTCCACGAGCTAACTTCTTGGCTTCTTCGACAACATTGACTTTATCGGAGAATTTGAGAGCTCTACCATGGTAACCATTAGCAAAAACGCTCATAGCCAAAGAAGGTTTTTCCAAATCATGATTCGATTGATCCAGATGATACCCTTCTGATTTGTGTGATCGGATTTGGTTCAGTCTTTGATACGCGGGTCTTTGATACGCTGTTTCCTCGTCGGATACATGATGTGCCCTTCTAGAAGCGTGAACGTGATTGTCTTCAAAGCTATTATCATATTGGTACAAAATTCCAACATTGACCGGTTCGGCTGGAGCATCTAAGGTTACTCCAGGTTTCGACTCGTGTAAGATAACGCAAACCCTGCTGGCGATCATGCCAGATTTTTCGTTGTTGTACTGCGGACTGTAAGAGATCACATGAGTGGTGTTTGAAGACTTGATGACGTAGTCCTGGAGGTTGCCATAGATGACAGCTCGACTCATCGAAGTTCTATTCATGAACGTGCCCATGGAATCGGTGTTGGGTTCCCAATCTCCCATATCTCCAAATCCGAAATGATAACCGACAAGAGCTCCGTGGTTGGTAAAGTTTTTGCTTTTAGTAATGAGAATGTGCTCATTTTCGGACTTATCTTCCAATTCGTGCGGTAGAATAGGCCAGTGGTGTCTAGGCTCCGGTTTCATTACATACGTGGTCTCAAATTCACCGGTCAAGGTTTGTTCCATAACCTTGAAGAGTCCGAAAGCATTTTTGTCTTTCGGGTAAGTGTTCATGTCATCGTCCATTGGGTGCTTGGCGTTGACGTTCAATTGGAATTGAGAAACGATGGCCTTGATCATGTTAGCTTCCCAGTTTTCCAATTTCTTGGACACCACGATGTCCTTGATGATGCCGTCTTGAAGGTGGATTTCAAACGGTTCCTCGGAAATTGGCAGCTGGTGGTATTGACATTTGGACTCGTCTACTTCTTGCTCCCAACCGTCTAGCATCTCCATCTGGAGTTTGCAGTAAGTCGGGTGCTGAAGCCTGGCAGTGAGTACGTCAGGAGTTCTTGGGATGATCCTCAAGTCAATTCTAGTCAATATACCGGACATTGTAGGGTCGTGATCGTTCAGGCCACTCAACGAGCGCGCCCTAACCTTGTAGGAGTACTCGGTGTTTGGTTTCCACGCATGGTGCGCGGCGGTCGCGTAGCCGACTGGAATTTAAGAAATTTATTACTCACTCCGAACGTTTTTGAAGAAAATCAAAGTAACTTACCGAGAAGACAAAGGAATAGCTTAGAAAACATCTTGGAGACAACTCCTTGGCGAGTGTAACGATAAGTTTGAATGGTCTAGCTTTTATATGATATTAATTTTAGAGTCAGCAGAATTCTTTTATGCGATAACGCGAAAGTGCACACACCATTCATTAAATTCTAAATTTCGACATAAAAATTGATAATTGGCGTCAGAATTGTTACTAACTAAGCGAAATGTTGTTTAGTTAGAATAGAACCTTGGTCAGTAGATTTGATGCAAACGCAAATAGGTGGTTTTCTTTAAAGATTAATTTTAGCTATCACTTAGTAATTTTTGATTTAAAATTAATAATTGGTACAAAAATAATTGATTATTTCTCGGAATTACATTATATTTATTATCATATTTTGACGAAGTATTTACTGCTTCGCTCTGGAGTTAAAAGTTGAAAAACCTAGCAATTCCGTAAATAACACGATCTTTAATAACAACGGCTAACTTAATAGAGGTCATTGTTTATGCGGAAGATTATTGTTATCTTCACGTTTTTATTCTTTTCGTGTTGAAAACTACGTATGAAATACAGATTTAAAAGAAACAACAATAAGACTTGTTGTATTTTTTTGTATTCGCATTCGTTTTATTATCTCCACGCTGAAATTATGTATTGAATCATTGCTTACTAAACGTTATTTAGGTATTTATCAATTTGTTTTTTGCACTCACAAATCGATATATTTCGAAAACGCGATAGGTTTCGTTAGGAACAAGGAGTAACATAATATTTGTATATTTATTCCCATACCCTGAAAACATTCCACACGTTAACACTTAACCTATAAAAAATAACTTTTTTACTGTCTTTAGTATCTTAAAATTTATCATTAAACTTAACGTAATTCGGGAAAGTAAATACATTACAACAAATTCTTCTTAAGGTAAACAATATTTCTTGTACTAGGCTTTCACGGTTGGTATTATGAAACAAAATAAAAAGCTTTTTTTTTGACGTGTTATTGATCATAACGTTTCTAAAAAAAATTGCAACATGGAAATGTCAAACTTTGTGGTCAATGCCTGGCTAAACCCGGAAGCTGTACCTTTTGTTTCAATTTTTTAGACATATTTTTGTTTTTTCATAAGTTATAAATAATATCATAATTAGTGTAAGTAAAAAAACTAATTAAAGACATGTGTACGTAGTTGACTAATATTAAAAAACAATTGTATGTGGAAAGGTCTAATCTCAGGCAAAAATTAGACTTTTGTGAAAAATACATATGCAACAAAATAATGAAAATATTTCTTATATCACATTATACAAAATTAAAAGAATACCTTTGTAAGGGATCATAAAGGAGTGTTTTCTGGATTTTATTTTTTATTTTATATTTTTATTTCAATAGTTAAAAAGTAGACAGGTTGGACATTTTTACTATACACTGATTAACCTTTAAAGATTTCATTTATAAAATTTGAGATAAGAATATGCAAAACTATAACAATTGTTAAAAATAGACCGAATAAAGACAGACATGCGACATTATAATGTATTTAAACCATTAATTTCTTAAAAATTCAGATGTATTGTGTTCAGGATATATATTTTAAACACCAACAAATAAAATTAAAATAATCATTTTATTTATTTTTTTTTGTATTTTTTAACAATGCTTCATAAATATAAAGTAACAATTTATTAACTAATTCGCGTTTCTGAATTTGGGATGGACCTGGTTCCTAGTGGATTCCTCCCCAAATCTTAATCCTTCCAAAACTCGACTCACTGGCCTTTGCTCCTCCGCACAACGTCTTCCTTCAAGTTGAGATCTTTCAATAGGTAACTTGTAAGAGTTCACCAACTCTCGGATATCCCGCGCCTGACATCCTTCCGGAAGGATTTCGTCATTGTATTCATCCCCGTCAAAGTTACCGCAAAGTCCTTTCAGAGATCCTCGCAGCCTATCGGAGTACGCGGCTATCTTCACAGTTTGGGTGTTGTAAATAACTGAGAAATCAGGCCCAACTTCAACTTTCAGTTCTTTCTCTGAATTCCCGTAGTACCTAACCAAGCGATTGTAAGAGCTTTGTCCTTGGTGGATGGTCCACTCGTGAGGCTCCTCGTTGATCTTCAAAGACGGTTTTGATCGGGCGGAAGGTGTTAAATCGATGATGACAACTTCGTTCTTCGTTTTCGGATGCATAATCATGATTTTCACTTCTTTTAAAGCTCCCGGTTGGCGGGTTAAGATAGCGTAACGGATACTTTGCTCTTGGTCGGGGTTTTGCTTGTAACTCTTCGTGAAGTGCATCAGAAGTTGCCAGTTATCGGAGGCGTATTTAGTTTCGTATGTCTTCTCATCAAAGGTATTGATTTTAACCGGATCTACAATGCAAGCTGGTTCGAACGTTTCCGTTTCTAACCATTTACCCATCAGGCGAGATTGAAGG
>JAUIMR010003571.1:0-43785 GCA_032191635.1 Sarophorus costatus
AAATATTATTATTATTATTATTAAATTAAAATTGAAAGTTAACGTTTCCATTGTTATTACCTGGACTTATTGGAATACATTGTCGGAAGGCGTCTCCGCTGAATCCATCAGGACAGGTGCAGATCGGAATGTGATTTCTGACGTCACATATGGCCCCTACTCCGCATGTTCCGGGGCACGGATCCTGGCATTTGTTCTTGATACACGCCTTATTCATGGCGCAGTCTGAGTTTCCCACACATTCTGGTCGACATCCTTCGTAAGGGTTGCCGTGGTATTCGGGGAGGCACACGCAGACGGCGTAATCGTTTTCAACGCGACATCGCGCGTTCGAACCGCACGGAGACGGGAAGCAAGGGTCCGGTGGTTGCGTGGGAGGCGCTAAACACGAGCGGTAGATTAAGTATAGGCAAACGCATACGACGGTAAACATGCACACACAATTATGAAAACAAAGGTGCTGGTATAGAATTTGTTATCGGAAAAAACTATAACTAATTGTAATAGAGACAGTAAGCATGCAAAAGAAGTAATCGAAAGATTCAAATTCCGCATATGCTGAAAACAAAAACAAATAATTATATTAATGTAGTTCTAAGTACTTCAGATATTATTGGAGTACTAAACAGGGCCTTACGTGGTTTTATAAAGCAAGCGGAGAATGGATTTCCTTCGTAACCGCTTAGACACTGACAGTTCGCGACGTGTATCACTACGCGACAATCCGCGTTCAGCCCGCACGAACCGGGGCAAGGGTCTTTGCATTTTTGATTTATACATGCCAAATTGCTCGGGCATTCCGAGTTGCTAACGCATTCGGGTCTGCAATTTGGCGGAGTGCCAAGGTATTCGGGTAAACACGAGCACGTGTAACTTCCAGACGGTGAGGGGTCGCATTTGGCGTTAGCACCGCACGGAGATGGTACGCAAGGTTGTTGCTCGGGGGTCGGAGGGGGTAACTCTGGGAGTCGCACTACATTTGGACGGAAATGTATAGTCAGTTTATAGTCGATTTCGAATGACGAATCTTACGTTTGCATTGAACAAATGGATCACCACTTAGGGCCGGAGGACAGCTGCAAACGGGGTTATGATTGACGACTTGACAATTGGCAGCTATTCCGCAAGTTCCGGGGCAAGGGTCAATGCATTTCTGGTTTAGGCACGCTTTGTTCAACGGGCATTCGATGCTTAGAACGCATTCCGGTTTGCAATTGGGTGGGTAGCCTTGGTAACCGATTAGGCAACTGCAGATCGCTTGACCGTTCGCCGATCTGCACTGACTGTTGGGGCCGCACGGCGACGGACTACACGTATCGATGGGTTTTTCGATTTTCCGGCACGCGTAGAACGGATCTCCGACGTAAGTGAGCAAGCAAGAACATGTGGGTATGTGGTTCAGTACGTGACATTCAGCATTTTGACCGCATATGCCCGGGCATGGATCTATGCATTTATTATTTATACAGGCCAGGTTTTTAGGACAGTCGTTATTTTGAACGCATTCCGGCCTGCATTCGTTGTAGGGATCTCCGAGATATTCCGACAGGCAAGTACATATTCCATTATCACATTTAGCGTTACTGCCACATGGAGATGGATAGCATTTGTCACTAAGTTTTGGCGGGGGACCTACAATATGGTAAATGTTAACATTAGTTCAGTTAGAATTATAACTCCACGTACTAGGCGGTTTGATCATGCAATAGCTGAAGGGATTTCCACTATATCCTTCTAAACAAGTACAAGAGGGGATATGATTTTGTACGGAACATCTAGCGTTTGTACCGCAAGATCCGGGACAGGGATCAACGCATTTCTCGCGTATACACGCTAAGTTACTACTACAATCCGAGTTGATTACGCACTCTGGTCTGCAATTTGGGGGACTTCCGAAGTAGCCGAGCAGACAAGAACACGAGGGAGTGCCGCCTATATCTCTGCATTGAGAATGAGCTCCGCACGGAGATGGTATACAAGGATTTAGATATGGTACCGGTTCCTCACGTGCGGGTGCTAAAAGAAAACTTTAAGTATTTTGTAAATGGGGAATGTGTATTAACTTACGCAGCGGTAGGCATCTTATAAATGGATCACCCGTATAATTGATATCACAAGAACAAAGAGGACTATGGTTGATCACACGACATTGAGCATTTACTCCGCAAGTCCCCGGGCAAGGGTCGATACACCGTCTATTTACGCAAGCTTTATTCTCGGGACATTCGGTGCTGATTGTGCATACAGGTCTACAGTTTGGTGGATTTCCTATGTATTCGTTGAGACAACTGCAGACGGCGTTGTTGTGAATTACTTTGCATTCGCTGTTCGGGCCACAAGGAGAAGGAACGCAGGGATTGGTAATTTTAGGTGGTTCTTCCTGAATTACTCTGCAGAACCTAAACGGATCCCCGGAGAATCCTATGTTACAACTACAGGATGGCAGATGGTTGATAACTTGACAGTAAGCGTTTTGCCCGCAGGTACCGGGACAAGGATCTTGGCATTTATTTCTTATGCAAGCCCTACTGGGGGAACAGTCGGTATTAACTGTACATTCCGGCCTACACCCTGTATAGGGATCGCCGATATATTCTGGCAGGCACATACAAGAACCTACGTTGCCGCGTTCTTTACACACTGCATTAGCGCCACACGGAGACGGGAGGCAGGGGTTGACTAGATCGACTATCGGGGGTTCTAAAAATATTTTATTAACTTGATGCGCGACGCCTACTAGATTTATTCTTACTTTCTATTATCCTGCATCCGCTAAACGGATCGCCCTCGTAGCCTTCTTGACAGTTACATATCGGAGTATGGCTGACCACTCTACAAATGGCGTTTTGACCACAGACACCGGGGCACGGGTCAATGCATTTTTGATTACGACACGCCAACGTCGAAGGACATTCGTTATTTCCGGTACATTCCGGTTTGCAATTCGGCGGTACACCTAAGTAATATTCGAGACATTTACAGCGAGGAGGGTCTACGCTCCTGTCACAGTATGCGCTAGGACCGCAGAATTTGCACGGGTCGGCAATAGGAACATCTCGTACTAAAATGTTTGGCGTAAATAAAATCGTAATACTCGAGTATATGTTAAGAGTACCGATTAATGTACATCTAGTAAAAGGATCACCCGTGTATCTCGGAGGACAACTACATACTGGATTGTGAT
Organism: Sarophorus costatus; assembly: GCA_032191635.1. NCBI lineage: Eukaryota > Metazoa > Arthropoda > Insecta > Coleoptera > Scarabaeidae > Sarophorus > Sarophorus costatus. Next base: position 3,185 of record JAUIMR010003571.1, read on the forward strand.
TAATAACGTGACATATAGCTTCAAATCCGCACGTTCCGGGACAAGGATCGATACATTTTTGGTTCACACAAGCTTCGTTTTGAGGACATTCCGAGCTCGTTACGCATTCGGGTCTGCAGGTCGGTGGACTCCCTGTGTACCCAGGCAGGCAGGAACATACTGCTTGGTTATTGATTTGCCTGCACTGACTGTTGGGACCACACGGAGATGGGTTGCATGGATTTTGTGGTAATTGCTCTATAATTTGGCTACAAACGACGAAAGCATTTCCGGTATATCCTTGTTTACACGTGCACATTGGAATATGATTGAAGACTGTACATTCAGCGTTTTGACCGCAAATTCCCGGACAAGGATCAACGCATTTATTTCTCACGCACGATTTTATTTTCGGACAATCTGAATTTAATATACACTCCGGTCGACATCCTTGATACGGATCGCCTTGATATTCGGGTAAACACGAACATATGCCGTTGCTGCAAACAGCGTTAGGGCCGCACGGTGAAGGATTACAAGCGTCTTTAGGTTGCTCAGGTGCTAAAATTTTATAGTTAAGTGATGGGGACACTAATAATTGTATAACCTTACGTGGAGGCGGTTTAGGATAACAGTTGCTGAATGGATCGCCAGTGTATGTGTCAAGACATGTACAAATTGGTATATGGTTAATTACTGTACATGTTGCGTACGTGCCGCAAGAGCCTGGGCAAGGATCCCGACATTTCTGTTGTATACAGGCCATATTATTTGGACATTCGTTATTGGTGGTACATTCAGGTCGACAACTGGGTGGAGATCCGACATACGATGGCAGACAAGAACAAGATGGTACGTTTCCTACTGTACGACATACGGCGTTCGGCCCACATGGTGAGGGTACGCAAGGATTTGTGGGTAAGATTGGTTGAGATGCTACAAAAATTAACGTAAAAATTAACGTAAATACTAGTGACTGTGGTAAACATATTTACGTTTTTCTGGAATAAAGCATCTAGTAAATGGATCACCGGTATATTGAGAGGGACATATACATAATGGATTGTGATTGTAAACGTTACATTGTGCGTTTAATCCACAAGTTCCTGGACAAGGATCGATGCATTTTTGGTTAACGCATGCCTTGTTTAATGCACATTCTGAACTAGTTGTACATTCTGGTCTGCACGATGGTGGTGCTCCAATAAACTGTGGTAAGCAAGAGCAAACGGCTTGACCGTTAACTTCTTTGCATTGACTATTTGCTCCACAAGGTGATGGATTGCATACATCCACTTTTGTAGCTGTTGCAAACGCATAAAATGTCAATATATTTCTCACAAATCCTCGATAACTTACGTTCTTCGTATACAATCCGACAGAATCTGAACGGATCTCCGGTAAAACCAAGTCTACAGTTGCAAATGGCAATATGATTTACTACTTGGCAATCAGCATTTTGCCCACAAGTACCAGGACATGGATCTTTGCATTTGTTTTGTAAACATGCCTTATTATATGAACAATCGGAGTTTAGTGTACATTCGGGTCTACAGCCCTCGTAGGGATTCCCAATGTATTCTGGCAAACACATACATAATCCAGCTCCGTTCTGTTGCCTACAAATTGCGTTAGATCCGCATGGGGATGGTACGCAAGGATTTTGTTGTTCAAAAACTGGAGGTTCTACAATTTGTATCGTTATATAAAGTAAATATTGTACCGACATGTTATTATCTGTGTACCTCTTGGGAGGAGTTGACAAGCGGTAAATGGATCGCCTATATATCCCTCAGTGCAAACACAATTTGGCGTGTGGCTCACTACCCTACAAACTGCATTTAGACCACAGGATCCCGGACACGGATCTTGGCATTTTCTATTTATACAAGCTTGTTTAATATCACATTCACTATGACTAGTACATTCTGGTCTGCAGTTTGGCGGTGCTCCCTTAAATTCTGGAAGACATGAACAAGAGGGCGAGTTGTTAACTACACGACATTGAGCATTGGGTCCACAGGGGGATGGTTGGCATGGGTTTATTGGTGCTGGAGGTTCTTCAGCTACAAGTTAATTATTTTCATTACATTTGTAATCACCCGTTCCCATACAAGTAACTTACGTATTGGTAGGCATCTAGTAAATGGATCACCGGTAAATCTATCTGGACAACTGCATACTGGGTTATGGTTTATAACTTGACATCTAGCACTTATGCCACACGTTCCAGGACAAGGATCAATGCATTTCTGATTCACGCAGGCTTGGTTTAGAGGACATTCAGACGATGACACGCATTCTGGTCTACAAGTTGGGGGAGATCCAATGTAATTAGGTACACATGAACATACAGCTTGACCGTTTACTACTCTACATTGACTGTTTGGACCGCAAGGTGATGGAACACAAAGATTACTTGGTGGCGTTACTACAAATAAATTAATAAATTAAGTTACTCTCATTTGCAGCAATTACATACTTTGAGGTGGAGAACACGCCACAAATGCATTTCCCACGTAGTCTTTAATACAATTACACATCGGTACATGAACGATAACTCTACATTCTGCGTTGGTGCCACATGTACCGGGACAGGGGTCCTTGCATTTGTTCCTTACACATGCTCTATCTTTTGGACAATCTGTATTTAGGATACATTCGGGTTTACATTCTCTATATGGGTCACCCTGATATTCTGATAGGCATGTGCAAACACCTTTATTACACTCAGCATTCGGACCGCAAGGTGACGGATTACACGGGTCTACTTCTATGGCTAAATTAATAAGGACCAGTAATTAAGCTTTACTCATGTAAATGGATAACTTACGTGGAGGTGGTTTCGGTTTACATTGCGTAAAAGGATCACCTGTATACCCAGAGGAACAAATACATGTTGCTATATGATTATTAACTCTGCATTCGGCATTGAGACCACAAAGACCGGGGCAAGGATTCCTACACTTTTCGTTGATGCAAACTAAGTTTGACGTGCAATCTGAATTGGTCGTGCATTCTGGTCTACATTGCGGTGGGGAACCTATGTAATTACTTAAGCAACTGCAACTGGGCGCGCCACCGATATCCCTGCATTCTGAATATGGACCACACGGTGATGGTATACAAGGATTCGGTGGGATAGCGGGTTCTCTTGGTGGTGCTAAAAATCGCACTTAAAGTACTCTTAGGTATTTAGAAGATAGTAATCTTACGTGGTGGCATCGGATTGCAAACAGTTAAAGGGTCCCCGGTAAATCCTGCATTACAGGAACATATTGGACTGTGATTGATCACTTGACATCTACTATTGATTCCGCATGCACCTGGACACGGATCCTTACACTTTTGTTGTATGCATGCCTTATCTAGAGGACACTCCGAGCTAATCGTACATTCGGGTCGACAATTTGGAGGAGATCCGATATATTCAGGTAAGCATGAGCAGATAGCTTGTTTGTTACGGTCTTTGCATTGACTGTTGGGTCCGCATGGCGATGGTTGACAGGGACTAATTTCAGGGACCGGTGCTACAATTAAGTCATCAGTTATATTGAAGCTTATAATTTACTTCCGTGCGTTTCTTACGTTCTTCAGGAGGAGTGTTGCAGTATGAAAACGGATTTCCAGTGTAACCTGGTAGACATACACATATAGGTAAGTGGTTTAATACGTGACATTGGGCGTTTTGACCACAAGTTCCTGGACAAGGATCTTGGCACTTATTTTTAATACACGCCTTATGAGACGGACAATCGGAATTATAAGTGCATTCTGGTCTACAGCCTTCGTAGGGGTTTCCTATGTAATCTGTAAGACACGTGCAAGCTCCTACCCCATTCTGCTCTCTGCATAGTGTATTAATACCACACGGAGATGGTATACACGGTGTAATAGATTCCTGCACTATAAGTGGTCTTTCTGCAATACATTGAACGAATGGATCTCCATTATAACCAGGCAAACATATACAATTTGGTGTATGCGTTACGACACGACATTGGGCATTTGCTCCACAAGTTCCGGGGCAAGGGTCTACGCACTTTGTGTTAATGCAAGCCAAGTGATATGCACATTCAGTATTACTGACACATTCTGGTCTACAGTTAGGTGGGGAGCCTATAAATCCTGATAGGCAAGAACATGTTGGAGAATCACCCTGAACTTTACACTCGGCATTCGAACCGCAAGGGGACGGTTGGCAAGGATCAACTTGCGGTATATCTTCTAAAAATGTGTAAGGTTCAAATCAAGTCATTTTCATGTGCCTTAGAAACTCACTTATAATAAGGGAACAATGAGTAAACGGGTCTCCCGAATACATTTGCATGCAGTAACAGATGGGATTATGGTTGATAACGCGACATTCTGCATTAAGACCGCAGGTACCTGGACACGGATCGATACATTTTTGATTGATACACGCCAAATTCAGCGGACACTCAGAGCTAGAAACGCATTCTGGTCGGCATGTTGGAGGAGAGCCAATATAACCGGGCACACATTCGCATATAGCTTGACTGTTAATCTCTCTACAAACGCTGTTTGGACCACAAGGAGACGGGTTGCAAGGCTGTTGTATAACAGGCGCTAAAATTGATGAAATTTAATTTAAGGTTTGATTGGAATATTTACAATTTTTGTGACTTACGAGGTATTGGTTTACAAAGAACAAATGCATTTCCTGTGTAATCGTTGAGACAAGAACACATTGCTATGTGGTTTACTACATTACATTCGGCATTTTGTCCGCATGTTCCTGGACAAGGATCTATACATTTATTTTTGACGCAAGCGTTTTCTCTAGAACAATCTGTATTCAGAATACATTCAGGTCTGCAACCTTTGTAGGGATCCCCAAATTGATACTCTGGTAAACAGGTGCATATACCGCTTCTACATTGACTGTTGACACCACAAGGCGATGGATTGCAAAGATCAGGTGGTTTCGGTGCTATTGTAAGAGTATTGTTAGTCGAAATCCACGTTCGTTGTGATACTTACATTCAACAGGCTCGGGATAACAATTCGAAAATGGATTTCCTGTGTATTTAGCGGGACATGTGCATATTGGTGTGTGGGTAATTACAGAACACTCGGCATTTATTCCACAAGATCCTGGACAAGGGTCAATACATTTCTCTCTGATACAAGCCTTATTGCCAGGACATTCTGAATTAATGGTACATTCAGGTCTGCAGTTTGGAGGTGTGCCGACGTAATTTGTCAAACATGAACATGACGGAGCACCACCAATATCTCTGCATTCTGAATATGGTCCACAAGGTGATGGGAAACATGGATTTTGTTTTGGAGGTTCTTCTGGTTCTAAAAATACATCATAAAATATTTTTCTTCAATATCTTTAAGCAAAAGACGTACTGGGAATCGGAATACATCTAACAAACGGATCCCCCGTAAAACTTTGTTGACAGGAACATATTGGGTTGTGCCCAACCACTTTGCAAAGTGCACTTAAGCCACAAGTATTCGGACAAGGATCAATGCATTTCTGATTGACACATGCTAATTGTAAGGGACACTCAGAGCTAATAACACATTCCGGCCTACATCCTGGCGGGCTTCCTATGTATTCAGGAATACACGAACATACAGCTTGATTATTAATTTCACGACATTGACTATTTGGTCCACATGGTGACGGGTTACATGGGTCAACCGGTAATTCTGGTGGTTCTAAATGACGGTAATCAATATAAAAAGGAAAATCAATCTTTCAGAAACTTACTTTGAACAATTACATTACAATAAATGAAAGGGTCTCCTGTGTAACCAGTACGACACACGCAGGATGGTAAGTGGTTAATCACTTGACAGTCAGCGTTTTGACCGCAAGTACCAGGACAGGGGTCTTGGCATTTATTCTTCATGCAAGCTCTGTTTGATGGGCAATCGGAATTTAAAATGCACTCTGGTCTGCAACCTTCGTATGGATTTCCATAGTATTCAGGAAGGCAGATGCAAGCACCCGCGCCAGTGTGTTCTCTGCATATAGCGTTAACGCCACAAGGTGATGGGAGACACGGTGTGGTTTGCACCGGCTCGGCAGCTAAAGGAAAAAAGTGATTTGCAAAATTCGGTTTACTTCGAAGTGGTGTTAGATGCAAAATGAAGCTCATAATACGTACGTCGTGGTGAACAAGATGTAAATGGATCTCCAACATAACTTTCAACACAAACGCAATTCGGAGTATGGCTCACTACACGACATTGCGCATTCTGTCCACAAGTTCCGGGACAAGGATCTTTGCATTTGTTATTTATACATGCTAAATGATCGCTACATTCACTATTGCTTGCACATTCTGGTCTGCAATTTGGTGGAGTACCTATGAATTCTGGTAGGCAGGAACAAGATGGCAAATCATTAATTCCTCTACATTCTGAATTTGGACCACAGGGAGATGGTTGGCAAGGATTTGTAGGTACTGTAGGAGGTTCATCAGCAATCTGTTGGCATCTAATGAATGGGTCTCCTGTATAACGATTAGGACAGCTACAAATCGGGCTGTGATTAACTATATGACATAACGCGTTTATGCCACATGTGCCAGGACAGGGATCAATGCATTTTTGATTATTGCACGCTTGATTTTGGAGGCATTCTGAGCTTGTTATGCATTCGGGTCTGCAAGTTGGTGGACTACCAATGTAATTTGCTACACAAGAACATACAGCTTGCCCATTCATTTCTCTACATTGACTGTATGGGCCGCATGGCGATGGATTGCAGGGGTTTTTCGGAGCATCGGCTAAAATGTCGTTTAAGAATTAATGCTATTAGTACATTATTAATGACATACGTGGTATTGGTGAGCAAAGAACGAATGGATTGCCGACATAACCTAGGTTACAAGCGCACATTGCTATATGATTGATAACATTGCATACAGCGTTTTGTCCACAAGTGCCAGGACAAGGGTCAACACACTTATTTTTAATGCAACTTTGTTGCTTATTGCAATCGGAATTCAAAACGCATTCTGGTCTACATTCTCTGTAGGGGTCTCCGTGGTATTCTGGAATACATGTGCATTTGCCGTTGCTGCAATCAGCATTTGATCCACATGGAGATGGATTGCAGGCATCTGGAGCTTCTTCGACTTCTAAAAAGTGATTTGTTGAAGTCATATAGTTTTAATAAATGCTGCCTTTCTGTTATCTTACTTGGTGGTTTTAGATAACAATTTGTAAATGGGTCTCCTGTATAGGAATCATAGCAAGTGCAACTAGGAATATGGTTTACAACTTTGCATTGGGCATTGGTACCACATGATCCAGGACAAGGGTCACGGCATTTATTTTGGATACAGGCCGTGTTACTTGCACACTCAGAATTAATAATACATTCAGGTCGACAATTGGGTGGTGATCCTATGAATTCTGGAAAACACGAACATGACGGTATACCACCAACGTTTCTACATTCAGCATTTGGTCCGCAAGGGCTCGGAATACATGGATCTGTTGGAAGTGAGGGTGGCAGTGGTAGCGGTGCTGCAAAGATCTGGGACTTAACATCTATATTATCACTTTAAATTTATTTCTTACGTGGTATTTGGTAACATCTAGTAAACGGATCTCCCATATATGTGTTCTCACAGGAACATATTGGGCTGTGGTTAACTACTTGACATCTAGTATTAATTCCGCAAACACCAGGACAAGGGTCAGAGCATTTTTGATTGATACACGCTTTTTCAGCGGAACATTCGCTGCTAACTGTACATTCAGGTCTACAATTTGGAGGGCTACCTATATAATTGGGCAAACAAGAGCAAACGGCTTGCGTATTGACTTCTTTGCACTGGCTATTTGGTCCGCACGGAGACGGGTTACATACATTTTCGGGAACGTTTTCTACGGCTATAGAAGGTAACGTGAGATCTGAACAAAATAGTTTTATAACTATCTTACGTGGCGGGATTGGATTGCAATATTGGAATGGGTTGCCAGTGAATCCTGACCTGCACGAACAAGTTGGCAGGTGGCTAATAACTTGGCAGTCAGCGTTTTGACCACAAGTTCCAGGGCACGGATCTTGGCATTTATTTCTTATACACGCCCTATTTGAAGGACAATCGGAATTTCCGATACACTCCGGCCTACAGCCGTCGTAGGGGTTGCCTACGTATTCTGGTAGACAAGAACAAGAGCCAGCACCATTTTGTTCTCTACAAATGGCGTTCGCCCCACAAGGTGAGGGGACACAAGGAGTAATCACTTCCGTTGGCGGTTCAACTATAAGTAATCATAAATATTTGGTATATATACAAGTGTGCTTGGGATATGCAATCATTTTAATGTACATACGTTGTGGTAATTCGCAGTTTGTAAATGGGTTTCCGACGTAACCTGGTAGGCAGGCACAATTCGGAGAGTGGCTAACAACACGACAATTGGCGTTCGTTCCGCATGTTCCCGGACAAGGATCAATGCATTTTTGATTGATACAAGCTAGGTGATCGGAACATTCGCTATTGCTAATGCATTCAGGTCGGCAGTTTGGAGGTGAACCTATATAATTTTGCAGACAAGAGCAAGACGGCGATTCACCGGTGATTTTGCATTCGGAATACGGCCCACACGGAGATGGTTGACAAGGATTTATAGGCGGGCGAATTTCGTCTTGTTCTATAATGTTTCTATCACTATCTAAACGTATCTGTTTTACTTATATCTTACGTGGCAGGCATCTTGTAAATGGGTCTCCTGTGTACCTAGTAGGACAGCTACATATTGGATTATGATTAGCAACATGACATATGGCCCCAAATCCGCAGGTTCCTGGACACGGATCAATACATTTTTGGTTGACGCAGGCATTATTTAGAGGGCACTCAGAACTGGTGACGCATTCTGGTCTACAAATAGGGGGACTACCTACGAATCCGATAACACAGGAACAAACAGCTTGTTCATTTATTTCTCGACATTGGCTGTTCGGACCACATGGCGATGGATTACAGGGATGTACAATAGCGGGAGCTGAAAAGTGCTTTAGCAATATTTTAACGACCTGACGAAGGAGCAACTTACGAGAAAATGGATTGCATGCAACAAATGCATTGCCTGTATAACCATCTGGACAGGAACACATTGGTATATGATTAATGACTGAACACAGAGCATTGCTGCCACAAGTTCCAGGACAAGGATCTTTACATTTATTTCGTATACAGGCCTTATCTTTGGTGCAATCGACGCTTAATATACATTCGGGTCTGCATTCTCTGTAAGGATCTCCATTATATTCAGGAATGCAAGTACAAATACCGTTTAGGCACTCTGCATTAGGAGCGCAGGGTGAAGGATTACATGGATCGTTGATTGGTTCTTGTACTAAAAATGCAATAATATAAAGTGTACTTATTAAATCATCGCAGACTTACTAGGTGTCGGTTTAGGGTAACAGTTATGGAATGGATTTCCGGTATACTGTTCTGCGCAGGCACATACTGGCATGTGATTAATGACGGTACATAAGGCATTAGCGCCACAAGAACCTGGACATGGATCTATACATTTTTCTCGTATACATGCCAAACTACTTAGACAGTCTGAAGGGATAACACATTCTGGCCTACAATTAGGAGGACTACCGAAATAACCCGATAAACACGAACAAGATGGCGAGTCGCCAATAGCTCTGCATTCAGAGTTTGGTCCACATGGCGATGGCACACATGGATTTGTAATAGGTTTGATTGTAGGTACCGTGGGTGCTAAAAAATCGATAATCATATGTAAGGCATTATTGGTGATGTAAAGCTTACGTGGTGGAAAACATCTAGTAAACGGATTACCGGTATACCCAAGTGAACAAGTGCAAATAGGACTATGATTTATCGTATTGCATTTTGCATTCAAACCGCATGATCCTGGACAAGGATCACTGCATTTTTGATTGATGCAGGCCTTGTCTTGTGCACATTCTGTACTAACTGTACATTCAGGTCTACATCCCGGAGGATTTCCAATGTAATTGGGGAGGCAAGAACATACTGCCTGTGTGTTAACTTCTTTACATTGGCTATTTGGTCCACATGGTGATGGGTTGCATAAGTTTATCGGTTTAGGTGTTTCTTCGTGTAGAATAATTGTGCAGTGTCTAAACGGATCACCTGTATATCCGAATAAACAAGTGCACGATGGTAGATGGTTGATGACTTGACAATTTGCGTTTTGTCCACAAGTACCAGGACATGGATCTTGGCATTTATTTCTTATACAAGCCATGTTCGAGGGGCAATCAGTATTCAAAACACACTCCGGTCTACATCCGTCATATGGATTTCCAATATAGTCGGAAAGGCACACGCACGAACCTGCGCCATTCCTTCCCACACAGTGGGCGTTCGCTCCACATGGCGATGGATTGCAAGGAGATATTACATCTGGTAGTTTAATTATTTCCTGAGAACACTGTAGGAATGGATTTCCAGTATAGCCAGAGACGCAAAAACAGTTTGGGATATGGCCAACTACGCGACATTCTGCATTTGCGCCGCATACACCAGGACAAGGATCTTTACATCTTTGATTGATACACGCCATGTTGAAACTGCAATCACTGTTGCTGGTGCATTCAGGTCTACAGTTGGGAGGAGAACCGATATAATTTGGTAAACAAGAACATGACGGTGACTGCCCAGTAACTCTACATTCAGCGTTGAGCCCACACGGAGAGGGTTGACATGGATTTGTTAGCGTCAGTGGGACTTCAACTGCTAAAATGATGTATTTTAACGTATATGTAAAAAAAATTTTCAGGGACTTACGTATCTGCGTACAACTTATGAACGGATTACCAGTGTAACGAGGTGAGCAACTGCAAATTGGACTGTGATTAACTACTTGGCATTGTGCGGCGAATCCACATGATCCAGGACAAGGATCAATACATTTCTGGTTTACACAAGCTTCCGATGGAGGACAATCGGAACTAACTATGCACTCTGGGTGACAAGTTGGTGGGCTTCCAATATACCCGTCTATGCATGAACACACAGCTTGGCCGTTCATTTCCCTACATTGACTATTTGGACCACACGGTGTTGGATTGCATGGATGTTGGATAACAGGTGCAGGTACCCGGTTACATTGCACAAAGGCATTGCCTATGTATCCTTCTATACAAGAACACATTGGGATATGATTGATGACAGAACATTCGGCATTTAAGCCACAAGTTCCAGGGCAAGGATCAATGCACTTTTTTCTTACACAAGCACGGTTTCTCGGACAATCTGTATTTAAAACACATTCCGGCCTACATTCCCTATAAGGATCTCCTTTGTACTCTAGTAAGCAAGTACAAAGACCATCTTTACATTGAGCGTTAGGGCCACATGGAGATGGATTGCAAGGATCATCTTTTGCAGGTGCAACTAAAATAGCATAATGTCTAGTTTCGAATCTTGGAATAGTTAAAAACTTACTTTCAGGAGGTTTAGGATAACAATTAGTAAAAGGGTCTCCTGTAAATCCTGCTGGACAAGTACACGTCGGTGTATGAATTATTACTGCACATTGGGCATTTGCACCGCAAGATCCTGGACAAGGATCTCTACATTTCTGTGATATACACGCCATGTTGCTAGCACATTCGCTGTTCACTGTGCATTCGGGTCTGCAATTTGGTGGGATTCCAGTGTACGTTGTTATGCAGGAACAACTTGGGGAACCGCCAATATCTCGACATTCCGAGTACGGTCCACATGGTGAAGGAACACATGGATTTGATATTAAAGGTTGTAAAGGCTCTGAAGGTGGTGCTGTAAGTTTCAATAAAAGTATAGAGAATAGGATTTATAATCCTATAGCTTACGTGGAATGAGATAGCAGCGCGTAAACGGATCGCCCGTGTATCCTCCAATACAAGAACATATTGGGTTGTGATTTATAACTTGGCAATTGCTATTTAAACCACATGTGCCAGGACAAGGGTCCGAGCATTTTTGATTGATACACGCTTTATTTTGAAGACATTCAGAGCTTACTGTACACTCAGGTCTACACCCTGGTGGACTTCCCAGATAATTTGCCAGACATGAACAAACTGCTTGATTGTTTACTTCCTTACATTGACTGTTTGCTCCGCATGGTGATGGATTGCATGGATTCTTAGGTATTTCATCTTTAACAACTATTAAAAAGATGTAACATTAAGAAGATGTAACTAAAAAATGTCTAATGTCTTACTTTCAGGAATTCTGCAATATCTGAATGGATCCCCGGTATAGCCTGGGTTACAAGAACAAGATGGAAGATGGTTAATGACATGACAATCTGCGTTTTGCCCGCAAGTTCCTGGACATGGATCACTACATTTATTACGTAGGCAGGCCTTATTTGGAGGACAATCTGAGTTAAGCACGCATTCAGGCCGGCAACCGTCGTACGGGTTTCCAATGTACTCAGGTAAACATGTACAAGATCCCGCGTGATTTTGTTCTTTGCAAATAGCATTTGAACCACATGGCGATGGTACGCACGGGGATATTACTTCTGGGACCGAAGCGATAAGTGAACATCCAACGAATGGATCTCCAGAGAAGCCGATTATGCAAACACAGTTCGGCGTGTGACTAATTACTTTACATTCAGCATTACTCCCACAGGTTCCCGAACAAGGATCTCTACATTTCTGGTTAATACAAGCCAAATTAGATGGGCATTCTCCATTACTGATGCATTCTGGTCTGCAGTTCGGTGGTGCTCCTATAAATTGTGGTAAACACGAACAAGAGGGAGAGCCATTGTTTTCTTGGCACTGAGCGTTTGGCCCACAAGGTGATGGATTGCAGGGATTTAACGGGGCTACAGGTTCCTCCATAATGCCTACAATAAGTTACTTTACATAAAATATGAAAGATAATTGCTTATCGCTTACGCATATAGCATCTAACAAACGGGTCTCCGGTATAAGTAGGTGGGCAACTACATATTGGGTTGTGATTAACAACTTGGCAAATTGCGGAAAGACCGCAAGTTCCTGGGCATGGATCGATGCATTTTTGGTTAACGCATGCTTGTAGAAGTGAACATTCGGAACTTGATATACATTCAGGTCTGCAAGTGGGTGGGCTACCCATAAAGCCAGGTACACAGGAACAAACTGCTTGGCCATTTATTTCACGGCACTGACTGTTTGGACCACAAGGTGATGGATTGCACGGATGCGGTGCTGGTGTTTCGGATATTGGAGAACACAAAACAAACGCATTTCCTCTATATTCTTGTTGGCAAGAGCACATAGGAATGTGATTTAATACTGTACATATGGCATTTTGACCGCAAGTTCCAGGGCAAGGATCAGTACATTTATTTTTAACACAGGCTTTATCTTTCGGGCAGTCACTACTAAAAACACATTCTGGTCGACATCCGATATATGGATCACCGTGATATTCAGTAATGCAAGTGCAAATACCATTTCTACATAAGGCGTTGGAACCACATGGTGATGGATTGCAAAGATCAACTATCGGTTCCTTTTCCGCTAAAATGTATATTAAGATTTAATAATGCGGTCTCAAAATAGCCAGACACATAATTACGTGGTTTGGGATGGCAACTAATAAATGGATCTCCTGTATATCCATCGAAGCAGGTACACATTGGTGTATGATTTAACACATTACATTGACTGTATATACCGCAAGAGCCTGGACATGGATCTATACATTTCTCTCTTATGCAAGCTAGATGACTTGGACACTCATAATTTGCTACACATTCTGGCCTACAATTTGGTGGACTTCCAATGTATCCTGCTAAGCATGAGCAAGATGGTGTTTCACCAATATTACGGCATTCAGAATACAATCCACACGGTGATGGAATACATGGATCGATTGGTTCGAGCTGAACCGGCGGCGGTAAAGCAGCTATAAGGACTCTAATTATTATATTTTGTTTTAAGACAGTTTTATAACTTACGAGGAGCTAAGTAACATCTTAAAAATGGATCGCCGGTGTAACCATTTTGACAAGAACATATAGGATTGTGAGTGATGACATTGCAGAGCGCATTCAAACCGCATGTTCCAGGACAAGGATCATTGCACTTCTGATTAATGCAAGCTTTTCTTAGAGGGCAGTCTGAACTTACAACGCATTCTGGCCGGCAGTTTGGAGGGTTTCCAATATAACTGGGTAAACATGAACAAACAGCTTGGTGGTTTACGTCTTTACATTGACTATTTGCTCCACACGGAGAGGGACTGCAAACATTAATCGCTTCTTCGAGTGCTATAAATAAATAGTTTATATGAAATTTGGATGTTTGCTAATTTAAACTTACGTTGCTGAGGAGGTAAATTGCAATATCTGAAGGGATCACCGGTGTATCCATGTAAACAAGTACACATAGGTGTATGATTTAGTACATAGCAATTGGAATTTTGACCGCAGGTTCCTGGACAAGGATCTTGGCATTTATTTTGCATGCAAGCTTTATTTTGTGGACAATCAGTATTCAATGTGCACTCGGGCCTGCATCCCTCATATGGATTACCGATAAATTCAGCTAGACAAATACATGATCCTGCACCGTTCCGCTCTTTGCATATTGCATTTGCCCCACAGGGTGAGGGTACACACGGGTTAATAAAATCTTGGATGGGCGGCGGTTGGTATAATTGACATTCCATAAATGGATTACCCGCATAGCCACTTAAACACACGCAATTCGGAGTATGACTTACTACTCGACATTCAGTATTTAAACCACACGTTCCTGGGCATGGATCACTACATTTTTGATTAATACATGCTAAATGATTAGCGCATTCTGAGTTGCTGATACATTCTGGTTTGCAGTTAGGTGGAGATCCGACAAAGGTAGGCAAACAAGAGCACGAAGGTGATTCACCAGAAATTCTACATTCTGAGTGAGGTCCACAAGGTGATGGTTGGCATGGATCTATTGGTTTAACCTCTTCTTGTTCTAAAAGAATAATGTCTCTTTGGGATGCACTTGGTACACTTTTTACAACTTACGAATTATGGTGCATCTAACGAATGGATCTCCGGTATAACTTTGGGGACAACTGCACATTGGGTTATGATTTACAACACGGCAAACAGCGCTTAGGCCACAGGTTCCAGGACAAGGGTCAATACACTTTTGATTCAGGCATGCTTGCGTTAATGGACATTCTGAACTAGTAACGCACTCTGGTCTGCAGGTAGGTGGGCTTCCTATATAACCGAGTACGCATGAGCATACCGCTTGCGTATTAATTTCCCTACATTGACTATTGGGACCACATGGAGATGGACTACATGGACGTGTATCAATAGGTTCTAAAAGACGTTTACGTTATTGGTGAAATAATATTACTGGAAAATTTCGTACTTTCCACAACACGGCAACTAACAAATGCATTTCCTGCGTATCCCGTAGGACAATTACACATAGGTATATGGTTGACGGCGTTGCATTCTGCAAATTGTCCACAAGTTCCAGGACAGGGATCTATGCACTTATTGCGAATGCAAGCACGATCTTTAGGACAATCAGTATTCAAAACGCATTCGGGACGACATCCTCTATAAGGATCTCCTTGGTATTCCGGCAAACATGAGCATATACCATCAGAACACTGGGCATTTGCGCCACAAGGTGAAGGATTGCATGGGTCATCGTGAACAATTGGTGGTGCTGTAAATAAAATGTCGGTGTTGGTTGTTCTAAGCTAATGCTTTCACTTACGTAAAGGTTTGGGATAACAATTATTGAACGGATCTCCAGTGTACCCTTTAGGACAAACACAAATTGGTGTATGATTTATTATATCGCATTGAGCGTTAGCACCACAAGATCCAGGACAAGGATCTGTGCATTTCTCTCGAATACATGCTAAGTTGCTGGAACAGTCTGGATTTATTCTACATTCAGGTCGACAATTGGGAGGACTGCCTATATACGAAGGTAAGCAAGAACAACTCGGAATGCCATTTAAGTCCCTACATTCAGCGTATTGGCCACAAGGTGATGGTACGCAAGGATTTATAACGGTTGGTGCAGGGAACGATGGTACTATTTCTAAAAAGAAAGTATTGTAGTCAGCTAGACCAAGTAGGTTGGAAAACATACCAGATATAACATGACAGCGAACGAAGGGGTCTCCGTTGAATCCACTTTTGCAAGAACATATAGGGCTATGATTTACGACTTGGCACATAGTATTTAATCCACAAGAACCGGGGCATGGGCCCACACATTTTTGATTAACGCATGCTTTGTTCGTTTGGCATTCGGAACTAATAACGCATTCTGGGCGACAACCAGGTGGACTACCGATGTAGTTCGACAAACACGAACAAACTGGTTGAGTGTTAATTTCGCGACATTGGCTGTTTGGTCCACAAGGTGATGGATTGCAAGGATTACTAGGCGGAATAACTACAAAGAATCAACGTTGTTTAATAGTTACAAAGTACATAGTCATTTTAATGCTCGCAAACCATGTGACCGCTTAAATGTCCTGACGAATGTAAATATTTACTTTCATTTTCATCAACTAACAAACTCAAATTGAGATTAACAATTTTATATTAGAAATAAACAATTATAATTCGAGACCAAATAATCTCAAATTGACATGAAACGATTTCATTTTGGAATTAACAAGGTCAAAATGAGAATGTAAATGTCAAAGTGATAATAATATTAAATTAGCACCAAACAATTTGTACGTATTTGATTAATAACGTAATAATATTTAATATTTTATTATATATAAACTAATTTCATGAAATTAATAATAAAAAACTAGTGAAATATTAAATTGTACAATTCGGATACTTAAATTTTCCAGCAGGTTGAACATTGAATACCTGCCACGAGTCTCATACATTTGGCACAATTAGCCCCAAAAGGGTTTAGTAATGGACCATATGTGCTTACTGTAAGTGGAAATTTGCATATTCATTTTCTTCAAAGATTTCTTCGATGAATGAAAAGGTCGATTACCAACAGTTTATGTAGACTCATGATTGTTCCTTAGAAAATGTGATTTTCAAGACATTCCTTTTAACATCGTTACAATTATTCGCAGTTTTGTTCTATGCATTCTTTTATTAAGACGCTGTGTTACGATAAGTTGTGAATTTCTTTACCCCCATAGTAGTAGTCATGGCTTTCCAATCCGCGTTTTGCGCGTTTCTCTACAGCTTCTGTTTTCTTTACATAAGGAGGCATTTGTAGATAAAGTGACATCAATTCATTTCATTACAAATTTAACATGCCGGATGTTGAAGTGTCAATTTGAAATTGTTTGGCAACATCTCAAATTTCTACTTTTTGACAAAGACAATTTCAGAAATTATTAATTCCTAAGAGTGTATCAAGTCAAAATTGTTTAGTCTCAAACTGATTGTTAACTTCAATCTCAAAATTGTTCATTTTAGTATTAATTTGTTAATTCCCAAAATTTTATTGCATGGCTGTTTGGCATTTGCGCAAGTTTTATCGTTTTCATCATAATAACAATCATTGGTTGCACGTCTTTATCGTTAAAACAGTTTATTCACAGAAATAAGGTTCATCTTTACTAATAAAGTACGGCAAGTAAATTTAAGAAGTTTCCAACAAGTTTCTTCTAAGCGGTACGCCACAAAGTAACTTCTTAACTTTCCGTTAGGCGTTGGAAAATTTCCGGAGTTGATTCGCATTTTATACGTATTTTTTTTAGTTATGCCAGTAATGTATGTAATATCGCTTATACATATAATGTCGAAGATGGAATGTGGTTTCATTTGCTACTGATTTTAGATGATAAAATTGAAAAAGTGTGTTAAAAAGTTCGAAAAATCTGCTTGATCCGGTGCGTTTAATAGTGTTACAGAGAACGACGCGCCTAACGGAAGGTTAAAGTTACCTTTGAAAACAAATGCTCCAAAGAGATTAATTATGTTAATGTAATGAAAGTAAGTAAAATAATTTTTCTTTTCTTCAATGCCGTAATACACTATTATACTATTGGTCACTTGTTTTTCGGCAATTAATGAAGACCCTGCATATGGACACGTACCGTCTGCAACAGGTAATGAGCAGTATCTAAATGGATCTCCGGTATATCCTGTCAAGCATGTACAAGATGGTAAATGATTGACAACTTGACAGTTAGCATTTTGCCCACATGTGCCAGGACAAGGATCCTTGCACTTATTGTTTATGCACGCTAAATGCGAGGGGCAGTCTGAATTGAGGGAACACTCTGGTCTACATCCTTCGTAAGGATTGCCAATGTAATCCGGTAGGCAAACACAGGCGCCAGCATTGTTTTGCTCACGGCATATTGCATTTGGTCCACAAGGTGAAGGAGAACACGGTGTAGTAATCACTATGGGGACTAGAAGCAATATTTAATGTATGCATAACAATGGAAAAAGTAGAGGGTCTTACTTTGTGGTAAATCGCACTGTCTGAATGGATCCCCTGCATACCCAGGTGCACAAATACAGTTTGGCGCGTGACTTATGACTTTGCATTCGGAATTTGCTCCGCAAACACCCGGGCAGGGATCTTTACATTTGTTATTGATGCAAGCTAAGTGACTTGGGCATTCGCTGTTGCTAACACATTCGGGTTTACAGTTCGGCGGTGACCCTACAAATTCTGATAAACACGAACATGACGGCAATTCGTTAACTTCTTTGCATTGCGCGTTAGGCCCACAAGGTGAGGGTGCACAGGGATTAATAGTAACTGGAGCCTCTTGCATCACCAAACATCGCACAAATGGATCGCCGGTATGTTTTGGTGGACAACTGCATACTGGACTATGATTAACAACATTACACTGGGCCAAAACTCCACAACTGCCTGGACATGGGTTTATACATTTTTGGTTAACGCAGGCTTCGTTAAGGGCACATTCGGAACTTGTTACACATTCCGGTCTACAGGTGGGAGGTGTACCTATATACCCTACAATGCAAGAGCAGACAGCAAGTCCGTTGATTTCCCTACATTGACTATTAGGGCCACAAGGAGATGGATTACAAGGATGCGTAATTAAGGGCTCAAGTACTGGTGAACATAAGATGAAAGCATTTCCAGAATGTTTTGGTAAACAACTGCACATTGGAATGTGATTTATAACAGTGCATTGAGCGTTTTGTCCACAAGTTCCTGGACATGGATCCACGCATTTATTTCGAAGACAAGCTTTAGTTTTTGAACAGTCGGCATTGAGGACACATTCTGGTCTGCATCCTTTGTATGGATCGCCTTGATATTCCTGTAAACAACTGCAAATACCGTCGCGACATTCAGCGTTTGAACCACAAGGTGATGGATTGCATGGATCCGTTTCTTGAACAGGAGCTGAAATATTGGATTTATATTGGGGGATTGTATTAATTTTACCATTCTTACGCGGCGGAGGTTTGGGAAAGCAGTAACTAAAGGGATCACCCGTATGACCAGTTAGGCACACGCATATTGGAATGTGATTTATCACACTACATATGGCATTTGATCCACATGACCCAGGGCATGGATCTTTACATTTCTCTCTTATACAAGCTAAATTGCTGGAGCAATCAGAATTTACCGCGCACTCGGGCTTACAATTTGGTGGGCTTCCAATAAAATTCAGTAAGCACGAGCATGATGGCGATGAACCACTGCTTCTACATTCCGAATTTGGGCCACAAGGAGAAGGAACGCAGGGGTTCACATACTGCAATTGTGGAAGTAATGGCGGAGGTGCTAAAATTTTTGTTATCTGTGATTTTGAATGTTATACTAATTTATATATTCTTACGAGGTAATGGAAAACATCTGGTAAACGGGTCTCCTGTATAACTCTGCTTGCAAGAGCAAATAGGACTGTGATTGACTACTTGACAATTGGTGTTTAAACCACACGTTCCTGGACATGGGTCGGTACATTTTTGATTAATGCAAGCCTTGTTTTGTGGACATTCTGAGCTAACTGTACATTCTGGTCGACAACCCGGTGGAGTACCAATGTAATTTGGTAGGCAGCTACAAACAGCTTGTTGGTTTATCTCACGGCATTGGCTATTCGGTCCACAAGGTGATGGATTGCATGGATTTGTGGGCGGTAATGGTGCTACAAAAGGAGCAAGTATAAATGGTGTTGCATTAAAATCTTAGAAAAGACGTACTGTCTTCAGCTGCCAAAGAACAATATCTGAACGGATCTCCTGTATAATTTGGTAAACATGTACATGACGGCAAGTGATTAACAATCTGACAATTTGCATTTTGCCCGCAGGTACCCGGGCAAGCATCTTTACATTTCTTGCTTATACATGCTAGATGAGCTGGACAATCGGTGTTGAGCACACATTCCGGCCGGCAACCTTCATAAGGATTACCAATATAATCTGGTAAACAGATGCATGCTCCAACCAGGTTTAGGGTTTTACAGATTGCATTTGAGCCACAGGGGAATGGTTCACAAGGTGACGTTGGTGTATCCAAAACCACAGGTTGTTGCTCTGAGCAGAAACTGAATGGATTACCAGTGTAACCTGATTTGCATGAACATATTGGGGAATGACTGACGACACTGCAGTCAGCGAATGTGCCGCAAACTCCTGGACAGGGATCTCTGCACTTTTGATTTATGCATGCTAATTGATTAGAACATTCGCTGTTGCTTATACATTCTGGACGACAGTTTGGAGGAGATCCTATGAAACTGACTAGACAGGAACAGGAAGGGGAATCACCAACTTGTCGGCATTCTGCATTTGGTCCGCACGGCGATGGTTGACACGGATTTAAAGGAGGTGACTCTTCTAAAAAAATGGCAATGTATTTAACAGGGCCTCCGACTAAAATAGATTCTTACGTATAACAAAACATCTAACAAATGGATCGCCGGTATATTTATAAGCACAGCTACAAATAGGATTATGGTTAACCACTTGGCATTTGGCGTTGATACCGCAAGTTCCGGGGCACGGATCAACGCATTTTTGGTTTATGCAAGCTTGATTTAATGGGCATTCTGGACTAGAAACGCATTCAGGTCTACAAGTTGGAGGGCTGCCTATATAACCCATTACGCAGGAGCAAACTGCTTGGTCATTTATTTCTCTGCATTGACTGTTTGGACCGCATGGTGAAGGATTACATGGGTGTTGGATTATCTGTGCTGTAATGAAGTTATAGTGAACGATCGTCTTGGTATTACAGGGACGAAAACGTACGTCGTGTTGGTAAACAGGATACAAACGCGTTACCGCTGAAATCAGGTGGACAACTGCACATGGGAATATGGTTTATCACAGTACATATAGCACTTTGTCCACAAGTTCCTGGACAAGGATCTGTACATTTATGTCGTATACATGCTTTGTTCTTAGGACAATCATTGCTAAGAACACATTCTGGTCTACATCCTTGATATGGATCTCCATGATATTCTGGAATGCACGAACATAAGCCATTATTGCAGTTTGCGTTTGCACCACAAGGGCTAGGGTAGCACGGGTCACTCTTTGGGGGTTGTGTCGCTAAAAGTATTTATTTCAAAATCTACTAAATTGAATTTACTCGTCTTACGTTCTGGTGTTTTTGGAAAACAGTTCAAGAATGGGTCACCAGTATAACCTGCCAGGCATGTGCAAATTGGTACATGCGTCACAATGGAACATTCAGCATTTGTACCACAAGAACCGGGACATGGATCTCGACATTTTTCTCTGATACAGGCTAAATTACTACTGCATTCTGAATTGATAGTACATTCAGGGCGACAGTTTGGAGGAGTGCCAATATAATCAGCTCTGCACGAACAACTGGGTGACCCGCCGATATCTCTACATTCTGAATAAGGTCCACACGGTGAAGGTACGCAGGGATTAATAAAAACGTTGTTTATTATGGGTGATGATGGTTCTAAAATATGTGGTATGTTTTACTTATTTTACATATTTTTCATTATAGTAAACTTACGTGAAATTGGATAACATCTGGTAAAAGGATTACCAGTATGTCCCGGTTTACAAGAACATATAGGGCTATGATTGTGTACTTTGCAGTCTGAATTTAAACCACACGTACCAGGACAAGGGTCGCCACATTTTTGATTGACACAAGCTTTATCGAAAAAGCATTCAGAACTAACCACACATTCCGGTCTACAGCCCGGTGGACTACCTGTGTAATTCGGTAAACAAGAACAGACTGCTTGACTGTTCACTTCTTTACACTGACTATTCGGACCACATGGAGATGGGCTGCACACGTTAACGGGATCTTTAGGTGGCGCTAAAATGCCAAAAAGTTTTGAAAAAATGCGTGGCTTCTATGTTAATGGTCTTACGCTCTATTTGTGGCAGAATATTACAAAATCTGAAAGGATCTCCAGTATAACCTGCAATGCAAGTACAAGAAGGCAGATGATTAATAACTTGGCATTCTGCGTTTTGACCACATGTTCCAGGACAAGGATCTTGACACTTATTTCTTAAACAGGCTTTATTTGATACGCAATCTGAATTAATAACACATTCTGGTCTGCATCCTTCATAAGGATTTCCTACAAATTCAGGGAGACAGCTACATGCCCCAGCGCCATTTCTTTCTTTACAAATGGCATTGCTTCCACAAGGCGATGGATTGCATGGTGTTAAATGTTCTTCTTTTATAGGCAGTGGCATGTTACATTGAACGAATGGATTTCCAACATAACCGTTTATACAAACGCAGTTTGGTACATGGTTAACTACTCTGCATTCTGCGTTTTGTCCGCAAATACCAGGACACGGATCTTTACACTTCTGGTTAATACAGGCAACGTTGAAAGGACATTCACTGTTTGTGATGCATTCAGGTCGGCAGCTGGGAGGTACTCCGATAAATTCTGATAAACAAGAGCATGATGGAGAGGTGCCGGAAATTTTACATTGCGAGTTGGGACCGCATGGCGATGGTTGGCATGGATTTGTTGGTTCTGGGGGTATTTCAGCTATAAAATTTTAAATAATGTGGAAAACGTATTTCGCAAAATTGTGAGAAATTCTTACGAAATTGGATACATCTAGTAAATGGATCTCCTGAATATTTTGGTGGACACGAACAGATTGGGTTGTGGTATACAACTTGGCATAAAGCACCAATACCACATGTACCTGGGCAAGGATCTGTACACTTTTGATTTATGCAAGCTTGATTTAAAGAACATTCTGCACTAGTAATGCATTCTGGTCTGCAAGTTGGTGGACTGCCAATGTATCCAGGGAAGCAGGAACAAACAGCTTGGCCATTTATTTCCTTACATTGACTATTTGGACCACAAGGAGATGGAGTACAGGGATATTGCTTAATTGGTTCTAAAACGAAAACGATTTATATGACGGTTTGTTTGCTACAAGATACACGCACTTTCAATAGATTTACACAATACAAAAGCATTTCCTGCGAATCCTTGTAAACATGTACACATAGGAACGTGTGTGACTACATGACACTCTGCATTTTGACCGCAAGTGCCAGGACAAGGGTCAACACAGTGATTTCTTATACATGCTTTATTTGTGGTACATTCATTATTCAGAATGCATTCTGGCCTACATCCTTGGTATGGATCACCGTGATATTCAGGTAAACAGGTGCAAATTCCATTGTTACACTGTGAATTTGCACCACATGGAGAGGGAGTGCACGGGTTAGTTGGTTCTTGGGGCACTATAATAATAAATTATCTAAATCAATACTATACTTTACGTTAAGGCCTTACATTCCGGTGGTTTAAGATGGCAGTTATTAAACGGATTTCCGGTAAAACCTTCAGGACAAGTACATATTGGTGTGTGATTTATTACGGAACATACAGCACGTATTCCGCAGGAACCTGGGCAAGGATCTGTACATTTCTGTCTTATACAAGCGAAAATACTGGTACATTCGGAGTTAACTGTACATTCGGGTCTACAATTTGGGGGCATTCCCATATAACCTAATTTGCAAGAACAGGAAGCTAGATTTCCTATATTTCTACACTCGGAGTATGGGCCGCATGGGGATGGCACACATGGGTTTAACACTGGCTCTTCGTATTTTGGCGGAGGCGCTATAACATATGTGGATCGTAAATGTTGTTAATATATTACCTTTTCTTGGGGTTAGTGCGTTTCAACTTACGTGGTAAGGGCATACATCTAGTAAACGGGTCACCAATATGTCCAGCGCGGCAAGTACATATGGGGCTGTGGTTTATCACATTGCATAAAGCAGAAATGCCGCAAGTTCCAGGGCATGGGTCAAGGCACTTCTGTTTAAGGCAAGCTTTGTTTGATGGGCATTCAGCGCTTACTAAACATTCAGGTCTACAATTTGGAGGGACGCCAGTGTAAGTTGGTAGGCAAGAACATACGGCTTGATTGTTAACTTCACGGCATTGACTATTTGGTCCACAAGGGGTCGGTTGGCAAGGTAAGGTTGGTTCAACTTTTATAGCTAACAAGAAATTGGGATTGTTAATGGATATACCTGTAAAATGAATGGGCTTACGTTCTGATTGAATCGAATTGCAAAATCTGTACGGGTCTCCGGAGTATCCTGTTGTACAACTACAAGAGGGAATGTGACTTATTACTCTACACTCGGCATTTTGCCCACATGTTCCGGGGCAAGGGTCTTGGCATTTATTTCTAATGCAAGATCTGGTGGTAGGGCAATCGGTATTGTGAACGCATTCGGGTCTGCAACCTTCATAGGGGTTGCCAATATAGTCGGGGAGGCAGGTGCAACTTCCTGCCTTGTTTTGTACTTTACAAACTGCGTTGGCTCCGCACGGAGATGGCAAACAGGGGTTTAAGATTTCAGGGGCAATTGGTACTGAAAACGGGTGTACATTAAAATGATTGCATTGGGTTTGGTATGTCGTTAGGGAGCACGGAAAGCGATTAGATTTGTCATTTTCATTTGGCTTCATTGCTTCAGGGGTAAAAGGGTCAGTTTAAGCGTATATTGGTTGATGCGCGTATATTGGTTTTTATTCCGCTCTGCTGTTATCGTTGGGGGATACATGACTCACCTGCTGGTATCCCCTAAAAGCTTAGAAGCTCGGAAATAAGATATACATAGAAGAATACGTATAAAGCACGTGCTGTTAGCAGATGCGATAGGTAACGACAGGCAGCTATGTAAAGACGCATTCAAGAGTTACTAAAACACCAAAAAAGACTCACCCCTTGATTCTGCGCAGCCTAAGAACGGATCACCGCTGTATCCTGGATTACAGGTGCAAACTGGATTATGGTTGATCACTGAGCACACCGCATAGGGCCCACACGAACCTGGACACGGATCTCGGCACTTTTGATTAACACACGCGAGATTACTTGAACATTCAGGGTTTATAACGCATTCAGGTCTACAGTGTGGAGGAGCACCGATATAGTCTGGTAAGCATGAGCATGCCGGATTTTCGCCGCGAACTTGACATATCGCGTTCGGACCGCAAGGAGACGGTTCACACGGATTTATTGGTGGCGGCGGTACCTTCGGTATTAGTACGCACCGAGTGAACGGATCACCTGTTTGGTCAGCCATACAGCTACAAATTGGATTGTGGTTAATGACTTGACACTTGGCGTTGATACCACATGTTCCGGGACAAGGGTCCGCGCATTTGTTGCTTAGACATGCTTGAGTTAAAGGACACTCAGCGCTGACTATACATTCTGGTCTACAGGAAGGTGGGCTGCCTATTTGGCCTGGTTGGCATGAGCATACTGCTCCTTCATTTATAATCTTGCAGATGCTGTTAGGGCCGCATGGAGATGGGTTACACGGATTTACGGGTGGTTCTGAAATTTAGAAAAAGTATGGAATCATTGACTAGCGTAAAAAACACATTTTGGATTAACACTTACTATGTTCAATGAATCTGCAGGATGTAAACGGATCACCTTCGTAGTTTAGCAGACAACTACACATTGGGATGTGATTAACGACGTCACATTTTGCATTAGCACCGCACGTTCCAATACAAGGATCAATACATTTCGAGTTTGAACACGCTTTTGTTGGTGAACAGTCAGTATTCATAGTGCATTCTGGCCTGCAACCTCTGTAGGGATCACCAAAATATGTAGGAAGGCATGCGCAAATTCCATTATCACAGTTAGCATTTGGACCACATGGCTGCTTTTGACAAGGATCTTCAGGTCTTCTAGTTACTGGCTCTTCTATTTTCCGGTTACATTGAGTAAAGGGATCTCCAACAAATCCAGCTATACAAGTACATATTGGTATGTGATTGTGCACTCGACATTCTGCGTTAAAGCCACATGATCCAGAGCATGGATCTCTACATTTTTCAGAGATGCACGCCTTATCCGATGGACAGTCAGTGTTTACGATACATTCAGGCCTACAATTAGGAGGAGAACCGGCATAGTTTGGACTACAGGAACACGATGGTTGGCCATTTATTGGTCTACATTCCGCGTTTGGACCACAAGGCGATGGATAGCAAGGATCCTTAGGAGGTGTTGGTGGTGTTACTATGGGTTGCTCATAACATCTGGTAAATGGATCTCCAGTTAAGCCGGTCGGACAACTGCAGATGGGATTGTGGTTGATTACTTCACATTTTGCACCTACACCACACGCTCCGTTACAGGGATTCGAGCATCTGAATTTATAGCATGCTTTATTGGAAGGACATTCAGAGCTGACAACGCATTCTGGTCTACAATTCGGCGGTGCACCAATATATTCTTTGTCGCAGGAACACACAGCGCGGCCATTTATGATTCTACAAATGCTATACTGGCCACATGGAGATGGCGAACACGGATCTGTTGGCTCGTCCGCTAAATTTAAACCACTATTTAGAACAAGAAACTAATAAAGAAGTCTACTTACGTTTTTCTGGTTCTAATCTACACCCGGAGAACGGATCCCCCATATATCCCCTAGTACAGCTACAAGTTGGTACGTGATCAACTACTTGACATTCGGCAAACTGACCACAAACACCCGGACAGGGATCTACACATTTATTGCGTACGCATGCCTTTGTTTTTTCGCAATCCGAATTAAGCACACATTCTGGTCTACAACCTTCGTACGGATTTCCATGGTATTCGTCAAGGCAGATACAACTTCCAGCACCGTTTCTTTCTCTACAGATAGCGTTAGCTCCGCATGGAGATGGTTCACATGGATTAGGTTCTGGCCTTGCAGCTGGTATACATTGTACGAAAGGATCGCCAGTATATCCTGATATGCAAGAACAAGAAACCGTATGGCCAATTACATGGCATTCGGTGTTTTGGCCACAGCTTCCGATGCATGGGTCCGTACATTTCTTATTGATGCAGGCTTTCGAGCTTGGACAATCTGGATTTATCACACATTCTGGTCTACAATTCGGTGGTTGGCCCACGTAGTCGGGAAGACAATTGCATTGTGCGTTGCCTGCAATATTTGAGCATTGTGCATTCGGGCCACAGGGTGATGCCCTACAGGGATCTATTTGATCTTTTGGTGCTTCCGTTGTTGGCGGAGGTCTAGGATAGCATCTTTGGAATGGATCTCCTGTTAGGGTTTCTGGACAACTGCAAATCGGACTGTGATTGATAACTTCACATCTAGCGTCTAAACCGCAAGTGCCAGCACACGGATTAACGCATTTTTGATTAACACAAGCTTTGTTAATAGGACATTCCGCACTAACGATACATTCCGGCTTACAATTTGGTGGACTTCCAAAGAATCCTTGTATGCATGAGCAAACAGCGTGATTGTTGATAGGTTTGCAAATGCTATTTGCGCCACATGGGGATGGGTTGCATGGATCTGTTGGTGGTAAGGTTTCTTCGATAACACGACAATTTGAGAACGGGTCTCCAGTAAATCCCTCAGGACACGAACAAGTTGGAATGTGATTGATCACGTCACATCTTGCGTTCAAGCCGCATGTACCAGGGCATGGATTTATGCATTTGTTTCTTGTGCAAGCCTTATCACGAGTACACTCTGCGCTTAAGACGCATTCAGGTCTGCATGATTCATACGGATTGCCGAAGAATTCCGGTAAGCATGTACATATTCCATTGTCACACTTTGCATTTGTACCACATGGGTTGTTCGCACATGGATCGATTGGTCTTTTTACTTCTTGTATTGGTGAACATTGCGTGAATGGATCTCCGGTAAAACCCTGTTCGCATGTGCATATAGGTAAATGATTTAGCACATGGCAATTGGCATTATATCCACAAGAACCTTCGCAAGGGTTTTTACATTTTTGTTGGATACAAGCCAAGGTGCTACTACATTCTGAATTAATGATACACTCCGGTCGGCAATTTGGTGGTGATCCAATAAAGGATGGCAAGCAAGAACATGAAGGTACATTGTTCCTCATTTGACATTGTGCATTAGGGCCACATGGCGATGGATAACAAGACGCTGGCCTCTCGGTTATTGGGGGTTCTGTAACAGCTAAGAATACATAGGCACAATTCATTAAAGCACGCAATTATTATCATCATCGTAGTCTTACGTTGTGGCGTACATCTGATGAAAGGATCGCCAGTAAAACCAGGTGGGCATGCACAGATAGGATTGTGGTTCTTTGCGTAACATTGGGCGTTCAAACCACAAGTATTTGGACAAGGATCGGCACAGTTCTGATTTACGCATGCTTTATCAGGCGGACATTCTGCATTAACTACGCATTCTGGCCGACATTGAGGAGGAGTGCCCATGAAATTAGGCAGACACGAGCAAACAGAATGACCATTGACATTTCTACATTGACTGTTAGGTCCGCAAGGTGTTGGAGAACAAGGATCTTTAGGTACGGATGCTGTTTATAAAGAAAATAGTTAAAGAGTTAGAGGAAAACATGCATTAAAGAACACTGATAATACTTACGTGGCATAACTATTTGCTTACACTGTACAAATGCATTTCCAGTATATCCCGGTAAGCACAAGCATTTAGGAATATGGTTTTCAACACGACATTCCGCGTATAAACCACATATTCCTGGACATGGATCAACGCATTTGTAGGCAACGCATGCCAAGTGTGTGTTGCACTCATCACTTGATTCGCATTCTCTTCTGCATCCTCGTTGTGCGTCATAAGGATTACCTTCAAATCCAGGGTTACAATAGCATGCTGCGGCTTGTTTATTTTCTCGACACTGAGCGTTTGGTCCACATGGATTCGGCTTGCAAGGCGATGCGGGCATCGGCGTTGGGATAGTAGCTGAAAAGATTATGGGAATAATTAGTTGCTATAAATATATATAATGTACCAAGCGAAGAGAAAACATGAATGGTTTTACGTCTTACATGGGGGAAGCAAGCGGCAGTCTGAACGCGCATCACCAACATATCCAGATAGGCAAGAGCACATGGGTTTATGATTGACAACTGTACATATTGCATTTTGACCGCAAGATCCGGCACAAGGATTTTTACACTTTTCGTTTTGACAGGCCAGGTTGTTTGGACATTCGGAATCTGTTATACATTCTGGTCGGCAGTTTGGGGGCCGACCAATATAGGTTTGTAAACATGAACAAGCTGCCTGTTCACCAATTATCCTACATTGAGAATTTGGTCCGCATGGTGAAGGTTTGCAAGGATTTTCATTGATAGTAGCTGAAATTGAAGGTAGAAGGTAATAGATGAAAAAAAGAATATAGTTATAGATATGCAGACAAGAATAAGCTTACGTTCTATAGGTAGACAGCGTATAAAAGGATCTCCCGTAAATTGGGGAGTGCAAGAGCAAATGGGATTGTGATTGATCACTTGGCACTTGGCATTGATGCCACACGTCCCTGGACAAGGATCAACGCATTTTAAAGACTGGCATGCTTTGTTTTGAGAGCACTCTGAATTAACTAAGCATTCTGGTTTGCACGATGGCGGTGCTCCTGTATACCCTGCATTACAGGTACACACTGCATGCCCGTTGATCTCCCTGCACTGACTGTATGGTCCGCAAGGAGATGGTTGACATGGATTACTGGGAGGTCTTTCTGTAGCTAAGAAGGGGAAACGTTAAGACAAGAGAAATAATAGAAATAGGCATCTTACTTTGCGGAACTACATTACATACTCTAAGTGGATCTCCGGTATACCCAACAATGCAAGAACAACTTGGTGCATGGTTGAAGACAAGGCACTCCGCATTTATGCCACAAGTACCAGGGCAAGGATCTCTGCATTTATTATTTACACAAGCTTTGGTTCTATCACAGTCAGAGTTTGTAACACATTCCGGTCTACATCCTGTGTATGGATCTCCGAAATATTCAGGCAAACATACACAAGATCCGGCGCCATTTCGTTCTGTGCATTTGGCATTAGCTCCACACGGAGACGGTACGCAAGGATTTCTTGGTCCTTCAGTAGGTAAAGCTACAGAAAGTTTAAGGTTTAAGAAAACAGATATAGTATAGATTAACATGCATTCTTACAAGGTGGTATAGAGCTACATCCAGAGAATGGATCACCAGTATAGTCTGATACACACTGACATACTGGGGAATGCTTGATTACCGAACATGTAGCAAATTGTCCGCATGATCCCGGACAAGGATTGGCGCATTTTTCATTGTTACACGCTAAGTTTGACGGACAATCGGCGTTTATTTTACATTCTGGTCTGCAGTTTGGTGGACGCCCAATGTAATTTGCTAAGCAGGAACAAGCTGGTTGTTCAGCAACAACTCTACATTGGGAGTTGGGTCCGCAAGGGGTAGGTATGCATGGATTTTCGGTAAGTTGGGGTACACGGGCTACAAAATTTTAAAATGTCAGTAGTACACTGTGGTAAATCATTATATAAAAAAATACTCGTTTTCTTAATGTATTTAAATCATTTGAAATCTTACTTTCTTGAGGAACGCAACGTACGAATGGATCACCAGTAAAGCCAGAGCTGCACGTGCAAATTGGATTATGATTGACAACTTGGCATCGTGCATTTATTCCGCATGTACCGGGGCAAGGATCTTGGCATTTATTTTTAAGACATGCTTTGTTTTGCGGGCAGTCAGTGCTTGTCATACATTCTGGCCGACAAGCAGGTGGCGTTCCAATGTAATCTTTCTGACACGAACACACTGCGTGACCATTAACCTCTCTACATTGACTGTATGGTCCACAAGGTGAAGGAGCGCAAGGGTTTGTAGGTGTACGGTCAGTTGCTTTAAGAACAGAGAATTATAGTTGTTCAGCATTGAGGAATCAAGAGAGAAGAACTTACTTGTAGGTGGCTTATGACACCCAATTAAGGGATTTCCGGTATAAGAAGGCAAGCATAAACAAGTTGGGTTGTGATTTCTAACCGTACATTCAGCGTTGAGTCCACATACACCGGGACACGGATCAACACATTTATTGTTTGTGCATGCCTTATCGGAACCACAGTCGGAATTAGTAACGCATTCGGGTCTACATCCGGAGTAAGGGTCGCCAAAGTACTCTGGCAAACAAGTACATGACCCTGCGCCATTTCTTTCTTTACATACAGCATTTGAACCACATGGCGAAGGGTTGCAGGGATTTGGTGGTTCTTCGGTAGGTACAGTTACTGAATTTTATAATTTTTAGATTATTTATAAATAAGAGAAAGGACAATATAATCTTACTTGGTATGGGGGAGCAACCACCAAATGGATCGCCGGTAAAGCCCGATCTACATGAACATACGGATTTATGATTTACAACGGTACAATCAGCGTTAAAACCGCATGAGCCGGGACAAGGATCGATACATCTTTCGTTCACGCAAGCACGATTAGTTGGACATTCCGGACTTATTGTACATTCTGGCCGGCAATTTGGAGGTCTACCGATATAATTAACAAGACAAGAACAAGCTGGAGTCGTGTTGATAGCGCGACACTGCGAATTGGGTCCGCAGGGCGATGGGTCACAAGGGTTTTGTGGAGGTAATTCAAGCCGTTCTAAAATTTATTGAAGTGGGTGGTCTCTGTATTACAAAAAAAAAGAATCTTACTTTCTTCTGCAATGCACCTAGTAAAGGGATCGCCAGTATGATTTGGCAAACAGCTACAAATTGGGTTATGATTCACAATGTGACAGCGAGCATTTATACCACAGTTGCCTGGGCAAGGATCTTTGCACTTCATATTAATGCATGCCAAATCTAATGGACAGTCAGCACTTATCATGCATTCAGGTCTACAGTTAGGTGCAGCTCCTATATAGTTGTCTAGACAGGAACACACAGCATGACCACTTATTATTCTACATACACTATACGGACCGCAAGGGCTAGGTAGGCACGGATCGGTTTCTTCTTCTGGGGGAGCTGTTGGTTGAAACGAGCTGATCTTGTGTTTTTGTTTTATTTAGTAAATACGTACGTGGTATCAACTGGCAAGAAACCATAGGGTCGCCTCGATATTGATCAGGACAGAAACAGAATGGAGCATGGTTTGACACTCTGCATTCGGAATTGAGTCCGCATATGCCAACACAAGGATTCTTACATTTGTTATTAATACAAGCCTTATCTAGTGGACAATCTGTGTTTATAACGCATTCCGGTTTGCACCCTGTATACGGATCACCAAAATATTCTGGTAAACATGTGCAGGAACCAGCCCCATTTTGTTCTTTGCAAATAGAGTTTGCACCGCATGGTGATGGGTTACAAGGATGGGGAGGTTCTTCAGTCGGCAAGGAAACTATAAATGATTGTGAATTGAAGTTTCAGAACATTATAATGCACCTTTGTCTTACTTGGAATTATCGAGCATCCCGCAAAGGGATCACCTGTATATCCCACTTCGCATTGACATCTTGGAGAATGATTTATAGCTAAACATGTTGTGAATACTCCACAAGAACCAGGGCAAGGGTCTTTACATCTTTCGTTTGTGCAAGCTAGGTTACCTGGACATTCTGAGTTTATAGTGCATTCTGGTCTACAGTTCGGTGGACGACCAATGTAATTGACAAGACAAGTGCAAACTGCTCGTTCGCTAACTACTTGACATTGAGAATTAAGACCACACGGAGAAGGGTCGCACGGATTTCTTGGTGGTGATGGGGGTACTAAAAATTGTTTTGTAGAAACCCAATTAATATCAACAAAAAGACCTTACAGATTTCTTCAAGACACCTAACAAATGGATTTCCAACAAAACGTATTGGACAACTACAAATTGGATTATGGTTCACCACCTGACATCTAGCATTTATTCCGCAAACATCCACGCAAGGATCTTGACATTTATTATTTATGCAGGCTCTATTCTGTACACAATCTGCACTAACCATGCATTCTGGTTTACAGTTCGGTGGGGCACCAACAAAATTTTGTTGACAGGAACACACGGAATTATTATTTATAACCCTACACTGACTGTAAGGTCCACATGGTGAAGGAATACAAGGGTCTGTTGCTGGCAAGTAAGTCGCCGCTGTAGAGGTCAACAAATAGTAAGTTAGAAAATAGAAACAGAAAGGAAAATCTTACGTGGTTGACGGGTGTGACACGATGTTTGTGGATTTCCTGTAAATCCTGGTAGGCAAGAACATGTTGGTGCATGGTTAATTACTCGACACTCCGCATTAATTCCACATGTACCAGGACAAGGATCGCGGCATTTATTGTTTATGCATACAAGGTGGCGTGCACAGTCTGTATTCATTACGCATTCAGGACGACAACTTGTGTAGGGATCGCCAAAGTAATCTACCAAACACGAGCATGATGCAGCACCATTTCTTTCGCGGCAAATTGCGTTTATACCACAAGGTGATGGATGACAGGGATCAAGTGGTTCTTCAACTTTTGGTACTGAAATATATTTAATATACGTATTGATTGTAAATAAGAGCGAAATATTTTAGGAGAGTGGAATCCTTTGTTGCGAACTAAGTAGGGTCTTTCATATGAAAGTAAATTCCTATATTTTTTCCCTTGAGGTTTATAGAAGGGGAGAGGTAAAAATCTGCTCTAAAACTGAAGATTGTCTGTTTTCAAATATAAAGAATTCTTAATTAATGTGAAAATGCCTGATAACTTTTTTACTACTGGAAAACGTCCACCACATTTTATTTCTATCTTTCTTTTTTCCAACATAAAAAATGTATATAAAAAGTTTAATTAGTTTAATATGTGCCTTAAACAACTGTATTTACGTAAGACCCCACTCCGACAAACAATCATCTCCTAAGGGTTTTCGTACTTATTCGGAATCAGGCTGTAGGCAGATCGAATTAATAGTTATATAACGGTGCAAATTAGTTTTGGTAATAATTTTAGGTAACTATTCTACAACCATCCCACTTTCTCTATTCGGTTAGATAAGATTAATTGGGTAAGTACCGTGTAATATAAATACAAATCCTTACTTTCGTAACAACCGGTAAATGCATCTCCTATAAATCCATTTAGACAATAGCACACAGGCGTGTGGTTAACTACTTTACATTGGGTGTTGCTACCACAAGAACCTGGACAAGGGTCAATGCATTTTTGGTGAACACAAGCTTTGGATAAAGAACATTCTGAATTTATTATACATTCTGGCCGGCAGTTTGGTGGTTGGCCGATGTAATTTGTTTTACATGAACAAACTGCTCTACTCTCAAGCTCGCGGCACTCTGAATAAGGTCCGCAAGGTGACGGTGTACAAGGTTGCTTTGGCGTTTCTGGTAAGGGTTCTATAAAACACAAAGTATAGGATTTTACTTCTTTGGAAACGGGTTAATGTCTTACTCGGCATCAAAATGCATTGGCTAAACGGATCTCCAGTATACTCAACTGGACAACTACATATTGGTATGTGATTAACAACTCTGCATAAGGCATTGTACCCACATGTCCCAGGACAGGGATCAACACACATTTTATTCCAACACGCTTTGTTTAAGGAACACTCGGAATTTATTACACATTCAGGTCTACACATCGGAGGAGCTCCTAGGTAGCCTGCTGCACATGAACAGACTGGTCTTCCAGACTCCACGCGACATATTGAATTAAGACCGCACGGAGACGGTCTACAGGGATCAATAGGCTGTTCTACTTCTATGAGAAAGCACAGATTAGTTTCTACTGTTAGCTGGCTTGGTTGTACAACGTACTCATTTCCCGGAATTCTGAGCAGAAGTTGAAAGCATCGCCTTCAAAACCAATCGGGCAAGTACAAATTGGACTATGTTTAATAATGGTGCAGAGAGCATTGACTCCACAGGTTCCGGGGCAAGGGTCTTTACATTTTTTATTGAAGCATGCCTTGTTCAACGGACAGTCATCGTTCACCAAACATTCTGGTCTACAATTAGCGTATGGGTCGCCGAAAAAATCGGGTAAGCATGTACACGAGCCGTAGCCGTTGCTTTCTTTACAAATGGTGTTTGCCCCGCACGGAGATGGGTGGCAAAGATTTACTGGGACATCTATTACTAGAAGACATTAATAAGTAAGCATGAGAAGGTACTATGCTTTGAAAAATGTTGGTAAATGTTCGGAAACAAATGTGTGCTTACCTGGTATTGGTCTGCAACCGCTGAAAGGATCGCCTTCAAATCCTTCTATGCAAAGACACACTGGTTTGTGGTTTATGACCGTGCACTGCGCGTTAAGCCCGCAGGAACCATCACATGGATTCTGGCACTTTTTGTTGATGCACGAGAGATGTGGTGGACATTCTTGATTGATGACGCATTCCGGTCTACAATTAGGTGGAGCTCCTAGTAAACCAGGCAAGCAGGAACAAACTGCCCTATTTTCAACGATCCTGCATTCCGCGTTTAGCCCGCAAGGAGAAGGAATACATGGTGATTTAGGTGGCATAGTTCGAACTTCTGTGAATAAATATGTGTACGTTAAAATACCATTACTTTCTTGAACAAAGACCTACCTTCTTTAACACACTGTATAAATGGGTCCCCGGTAAATTGTGGTGGACAGGAACAAATTGGCGAATGATTTATGACCTCGCATCGTGCACCAATTCCACACGTACCAGGGCAGGGATCTTGGCACTTCTGATTGATACAAGCTTTACTATTTGAACACTCCGAGGTGACCACACATTCTGGCCTACATCTTGGCGGCACACCGAAGAAACCTACTTGGCAGGAACAGATTGGATGGTTATTGGCTATGCGACAATTGCTGTTGGGTCCACACGGCGAGGGTTGACATGGGTTTTTAGTCTGTGGAGCTTCTTCCTGACGACATGATGAGTATGGATTGCCAATAAAACCGACAAAACATGTGCAAACTGGTACGTGGTTAACTACGCGACATTCGGTGTTGACACCGCATAAACCTTCGCAAGGATTCCTGCAGTAATTAGATAGACAAGATTCGTGGCTCGGACACTCCGCATCCGTCGTACATTCCGGTTTGCAGCCGCCGGTGTACGGGTTTCCAATATAAGGTGGAATACATTTACAAACGGCTCGGTTATTTTCAAGTGTACATATCGTATTTTGGCCGCAAGGATTCGGGCTGCACGGCGTATCCATTTTTTCCATTGCCTTTGTACATCCAACGAACGCGTCACCTTCGTAACTACGAACGCAGGTGCAGAAAGCTTGGTGGTTAATGATGTTACACTCGGCATTCCTACCGCAAGCACCAATGCAGGGATCAATGCATTTCTCTTGTACGCAAGCTTTATTTTTAGAACATTCACTGTTGAGGACGCATTCCGGTCTACAATGTGGCGGTCTGCCAATATAATTAGCGATGCAGGAGCATACGGGGCGGCCCTCTTTAACTTGACATATTGAATTCGGGCCGCAGGGCGATATTGTAGGGTCACATAGGTTTCTAGGTGGAATTCTCGGAGTTTCGGCAACGGCGCAACTTACAAATGGATCTCCTTGAAACCCAACTGGACAGGAGCAAATTGGGTTATGGTTGACGACGGCGCATAAGGCACTTAGTCCGCAGGTTCCCGGACACGGATCTACACACTTCTGGTTGACACAAGCTCTATTTTGCGGACATTCCGAGCTTACTACGCATTCTGGTCTACATGCTGGCGGTGTCCCTTTGAATGTTGGTAGGCACGAACACGTTGCGTACCCCTGTGGCGAAATTAAACATCTACTGAACGAGCCACATGGTGATGGATCACATGGATTTATCGGAGTCACCGGTGGAATTTGTGGTGTGTAAGGATAACAGGAAATAAAAGCGTCCCCAGTGTATCCTTCGCGGCAATAACAAATTGGAGTGTGATGTAGTGTTTTGCACAGAGCATTTACTCCACAAACTCCAATACATGTATCAGCACATTTGTTATTTACACAGGATTTTGATTGTGGACAGTCAGCGTCGACGACACATTCGGGTCTACAAACAATCCAGGGATTTCCGAAAAATCCAGGTTTGCATACACAATTTAAAGCGAAGTCCTTTTCTCTGCAGTATGCGTTAGCGCCACATCTCACGTTTTCGCACGTTTCTTTCACGCTAGGCCCTTCTTGAGGTACTTCAGTACACTGTTCAAATGGATTTCCCCTTAGGTGCGCGGGACAAGCACAAATTGGACTATGATTTACTACGCTACATATCGCTCTGAATCCACACGATCCCGGACATGGATCCAGGCATATTTGCCCAATACACGCCTTGTCAAATGGACAGTCGGCATTTATTAAACATTCAGGTCGACATTTTGGATCATAGATTGCATTTGGTGTTAAACATGGATCGCATATTGCCATTTGACCATCATAAGCTGAACATACATCAGCAGGTCCACACGGAGACGGTATACATGGCCTTGTAATATTTGCTTCGGGAATTTCCACGATTGCTGTAATATTTAATAATTTATAGTAAGCTAAATATTGGGAAAAAGTAACAACTTACGTTTTTTAATGCACTGAATAAAAGCATTTCCGAAAAATCCGTCTCTGCATTTACATGATGCCGTATGATGTTCAACGGTGCATTCGGCATTAAGACCACAAATGTTTCCTACACTGCACGGACTCAAACAGTGCCTGTTGATACAACTTTTATCTGGGTTGCAATCGGAGTTAACAGTACATTCTGGTTGACATCCGAATTGAGGATCTCCGGTAAAATCGGAAATACAGGAGCAAACTGCTCGTCCCCCAAGTACTTTACACAGTGTGTTTAATCCGCATGGACTTGGTAAGCAAGGGTTCTTCGGAATCTGTTTTGGCACAGGAGAGCATCTTATGATGGGATTGCCGGTAAATCCAGGATTGCAAGTGCAGACCGGGTGATGCTTCTCCGCCCTGCAATTTGCGTTCATACCGCACGCGCCGGGACACGGATCTCTGCATCTGTGGGCGATACAAGCTTGGTTGTCCGAGCACTCATCATCAACCAAACATTCGAAACCGTGGCATCCCTCCGATCCTGTAGGGTCACCACCGAATCCCGGTGGGCATTGGCATAAGGATTGTCCATTTGGTGAAACGATGCATATAGCTCCCGCGCTGCAAGGGTTTGGTACGCACGGACTGGGCGGTTTAGGCCTACATCCACTGTACGGATCTCCGATAAACCCTGGTCTGCAGAAACACTGTTCTTGGTTGTTCGCAGCTACGTAACAGTCGGAATTGATGCCGCACGGTCCAGGTTGACATCTTGTCGCTGGTGGGACCGTGCACGCTCTAAAAGCGTTTCCAATTGTACCTTCCGGGCAAGAGCACACCGGTTCCCTTCGAGGGTCACACAACGCGTTTTGCCCGCACGGGTTCGGCTCGCACGGGTTGATCGGTTCTCTGCATCCCCTAATGGTGTTGGGATCTTCAACGTACCCCGGAAGACACGTGCATTTGGCAAATCCGTTGTTCAACACGGCGCACTGGGTATTCGGTCCACACGGAGAAGGATCACAGGGGTGACTAGGTAAAGTACAGGGTACATGTGGTGGAGCGCCTTCATATTCTGGCAAACAGAAGCAGATAGCTTGTCCTGCGACCACTCGACAACCCGTGTTGGGTCCGCATGGGTTTGGTGTACATTCATCGCCTTCTGGTACTGTGGAAAGATATTAGAAAATATAGGTAAATAGATTAGGTATCAAAGAAGTACTTACTGCAATTTATAAATGGATTTCCGGTGAGGCCTTTCGGGCAAAAACAAATTGGGCTTCCATGATCCAGTTCGCACATAGCGTTTAGACCACACGGGTTAGGATCACATGGATTTGTTGGGGGATGACATTCAATGGACGCGATTCCCGTATATCCAGGCGGGCATTTGCAAATACCCTTGTGGTTGTTGACTTCACAGTTAGCGTTTACGCCGCATTTGCACGGTGATGTGCACTTTCCAGAAATACACGCTTCAGACAACGAACACTCTTCGTTGCTTCGGCATCCTTGCACTAAAATAGTTGTGTAATACAATATTAAGTTTAATGTGTAGAACGATATATAGTTATAATAGCTACCTTTGGTACAAAAAACGTATGGATTTCCAACGTATCCCGATTTACATAGACAATCCGTTCCATGGTTTTTCGGTATACAGTCTGCATTATCGCCACATGAATCTTCGAAGCATGGATTAATGCATCGTCTATTTAGTCTATCGCATAACTTGTCAGGTGGGCAGTCTTCATTATATTGGCACACAGGTGGACCTTCTAACACTGTAAGGAGCAAATATTGTTTAGTTTATTTATTTTCCGTTAGTTCCGTTAGTCATACCTGGTACACAGCCTATGTAACCGTTTCCTTGATACCCTTCAATGCAGCTACAGTCGGACCCGTGATTTGTGTTAATGCACACAGCGTGTTGCGTACAAGGATCATGAATGTCACAAGGTCTCTGGCAAGCTCCTCCGATGCAGGCCTCCGTCAATGGACAATCGTCGTTTGACGTGCAACCGACTAGTTGTGGACATACACACAAAGGGGTGGAGAAGAAGTGCAAAAGAGAAAGAGAAAAGAAAACTTTACAAGTGTAGAAATGTACAACATTTTACATATATTTACAATTTTTACATCGAAAGAAGAGACAACGGTTACGTTTATGTTACGGTTACACTGATCAGTAAGTTAAATAAGGTTAATTCTTACTTGGATGAGGCTTGAAACATTTAATAGCCGGATTTCCTTCGAATCCCATGGGGCAGGTGCATATTGGTCTGTGCATTTTAGTTTGACACTTTGCCGTCTCTGCACAGATGTTAGGGATTTCACACGCGTTGTGACACCACGACATATAGCAAGCCTCGCTTTCCAAACAGTCGAAGTCTGAGGTGCACTTATGCAATTTCGACTGTGGGGGTTCTGGTTAAGAGTTATTTCATATTAAGATTAGTACCATCAACACATATTACAACAATAAAGTACAAAGAGATTACATGGAACCAGCTCACAGCCCACTATGTTAAAAATTCGATGCCATGTTTGAGTCAATAAAATGGAATCTATGCTCAACTAGATACCACTAGAAATAATAATTAATAAATCGAATTTAAGAAGTTACGTTCAGTATTTGTTATAAAATTGTTAATAATTAGTTCATTATACATTAATTTTAATTTCTTCCATGTAATCTCTCCAACCTCTCCAAGTGACTATTAATGATCGAAGATTTTTTGTTAGGTAGCAAATTCGAAATCTTTTAT
>JAUIMR010003975.1:0-11122 GCA_032191635.1 Sarophorus costatus
AAAAGTTTAGGATGATGTTAATGTTTTAAAAAGTGTTGATACTGATTACACAATTATTTAAAAAACTGCTCTAATTAGTTCTTTGAAGTTTGTTGGATTGGATTCTTTACTAAGTTCTTTATAACTGGATCCTTAAAACGGACTGTTTAAATCGAATAAAAAGAGAAAAATTAATCACCAATTCTTTACATATTTACCTTAACAGAATATCATTATAATAATATAATATTTTCAATGATAAATCGCGGTTCTTGTGGCTGTAGTGTTTTAACAATAGAAGAAAATAAACTAATACACAGTTTGTGTTATAGACTTTAGCATAGTGATGTAGCAGCTTTAAACTTTTAATACAATAATCCTTCGTTAAAAACTATGTAATAATATCTTTAGCACTTAGGAATGCTCCTTTTTTAAAATAGACTTGTTCTTTTGCTAAATTTATAGCCCAAGTATTATAGTTTATGAGTCGGCTGGGTTCGCTTTAAGCACTTTACGACTTGACCAGTATAAAATGTTGCCGGAAAGTGCACGTAAAGTGTTGCATGTAACGTAATATTTTATATTAACCTAAAATCGTTCAGTGAAAAGCTTTAATTATTATGTTAATCGAAATACACTGACTGATTTCATATAATACTCTTAAAAAAGTTGTCGCAATATGTATTCAAAAAGTGAATTAAAAAAAAAAATAAAATCCAAATACATTCTCTAATTATTGATGGAGGTACAGCTGTGTTTTCAATTACCTGAAACTTAACACGTAAATGAAGCGCCTAAGCAACAAAAATAAATATAATCACACGTCACATGATTAACTGAATTTTATTTGACTACGTCCACATTTTCGAGAATAGCATACGGACGCGTACGTAATACATGTTTATCAGTCACTTTCAATGTCAGTACGTATCGCAAAAGCATAGTGTGTACACTACGATAGCGCTATTGTTTTAGTTTACTAGTTTATTAGAGTTACGACCGCTCGCTTTTTACGCATACGTAGGTATAGGGTCGACGTCGAGGGCTACTACGATGCAACAGCAATGCGCGACTTCACCTCAGTCCAGAAAATGCCAATCGCCTGACCAACCGAACCCGGCGACACCTATCGCCGATAAACCGAGTGCGGCGATGACCAGAATCGGATGGGCCTTGAGAACATTACTCTTGAGTAAGTACATTTTCATTCAATTATTATTAACTGTCGAAGGGGTACATCACAATAACAAAATATCTGTTGGTGTATCTGGATCCGTTTTAGGGTTAAAGTACTACTTTTCTATAGATATTCACTAGCACTATGCTCTGCTTGCTTTTCTGCTATCACTACGTCAGCTGGAAAGATTT
This sequence comes from Sarophorus costatus, assembly GCA_032191635.1. Lineage (NCBI taxonomy): Eukaryota > Metazoa > Arthropoda > Insecta > Coleoptera > Scarabaeidae > Sarophorus > Sarophorus costatus. The sequence goes on from JAUIMR010003975.1 coordinate 1,348, forward strand.
CACCCTTTTCTGACTAGGCCTATAATGCTTTTGAATAAACTCTTTTAGTGGCTTAATTGCTTTGTCCACATAATATGGCGCAGATTCAGGCGTTTGAAAAAAAAACCGTTCTTCCATGAGCACCATAAATTTATGAGCAATCAGCTTCAAACATTTTGGATTATTGTAGAATTAGTACGTGCTCGCTGCAACATGTGCACAGCAAACAATCGATTATTGCGCAATCCTCTTCAAACAATCTGATTCGAAACATGGCTAAACTAAGATCCTTGTATGAATCAGAAATGTTGTTCACGACTTGTCAATACCGCACGAAAATGATCACTCATGAATGGAAATCGATCTAACATTTGTAAAAATTTGTGATAATAGAAACTGTTCAAACTTTACAACTCTCTATTACTGATTATCAATTGCCACCCATTACATATTTATTCATATTTTTTTCTCACACAACTGGATAGCCCGTTTTAATATTTTGTTATTTTTTGAATTCCATAATTCCTTGACGTTTTCTCACACTACCATGATATCAGACCAAATATTTAATTTTAAAGAATCGTAAGTAGAGTTTTTTTAATAAAATCCGTAAATGTGGGGAGTAACTGAAATTTCAACTCATTTAACATACATTTCCAGCTTAATGCAATTTGTTAGAAATAGTCAAACAACGACGTCCAGGATAACAAAGTTTACGATAGTAAGCAGAACTGGCAGTGATGAATTAGCAACCAAACTTCAAACCAAACTTTGTAATTTTCCTCGATAGCGCATTTCTCAATTAGCGAAATGGCCCATCCCACACTTTCTGAGGTTTAAATTGTTTTTCTATTATAAAGACTTCTTGATCGATACACAAACATAATTTTTATTATTTATCTAAATAGTGATTTAAAAAAAATAGAAGTAATTTAATAGAAAATTATAACAATGCACCGCAGTTGTCCTAAGACTGTATATAATTTATCTTGCTAATTTTAATGCCTTGTGGCACCTGTTCTAAACAAGTATTTTAACTTTCAAAGCAATACCCTATTTCACTCGAAATATACTATTTATAAACTAATTTCATTATTTTCAGTGATAAATGAAAACTTGTCTCCACGTAAAGAAATCATATAAAGTTTTCTGGGCAATCTAAACATCCAACAACAATTACAAGTCATGTGAAAAGTTAGTATCAGAGACATAAGGACGCAATATAATATTGTAGATTATATATTTTACCAACTACTGTTAAATAAAATTTCTAGATAATTACACTAAATTATTCACGTGCTTGATTCCAAATATTATCAAACTCACTGACTGTATTTAAACGCGTTTGTTTATTTAAATGCTGATGAGCCCCACTAAACAGTGGCTATTACGAAAGCAATTTTTACAATTCCGCTGGCGAGTCTATTAAACAATTTAGCCGCGAACGACAATAACAGTGCGTTTCAGCCTCTCCTGTTTTAGTTTTGCGTTTTTATTTTGCAGAACAGTACACGCACTACTGATAGTGAAAATATCGTTAGCAACGCCTATTTGTTTTAGTTTTTTTTTTCTCTGGCTGGCGTGTATAATATACAGGTATGTGCACGATAAAAAAATGAGAGAACCATGTTCTACCTAAAAATAAAATAAAGAGAGATGTGTTCGTGAAAGCAAATGGAAACTCTACATACTTTGGGAATTGCTAAAGAATGTTTCATACAATTTTAATAAAAATCAAGTTAATTAATTCATTTTAATGTCACAATTGTAAGGCGCAATGAAATGCAAACGTTTTTTACGACGTTAATAAATCGTGTTCATTTTGCTATAAAATTTTAGAAGGCGTTTTCAGTAATAATACCCATTGTGGAAACAGTTCTTATTTGTTAGAAATCATATTTTAGCCAAGATTATTTATTTAATTGCGTAAAGCATTATATTACCATATAAAATAAGAAAATTTTTAAATGAAGCGTTAGCCTTCATACTTAAATAGGAATAAAGGAATAAGCTTTTCCTTATTAGAGCTAATTAGTTGTCTCAATGCAAGTATCCAGAGCCAACTGCCCATCTTGGTTATGTTTAAACACTCTTAATATAATATCTTTTTCAGGATTTTTAAGATTACATCCTAATACGGCAATTATGGCAATATTTAAAATTACTTTACATTCCGCATCATTTAAGATGCGTGTATCTTTGGAAAATTTTAAATGTATTAACAACCACCTGCATTAATGCTGCACTACTGGTCTACTACATAACTTTTACCGAAATATAAAATAGCGTATTTTCATCAACCTTCTCGGTCGAACTAAATTCGACCAATTTATTTTAGCAATTAAATACAAACACGTATCTCCGGAAGGAAAACTTTCCCGGTGATAAGTTACGCTCAAACAGTAAAGTCGAGAGTCGAGTTTACAGGAAACTTTCTTTCAGGGAAACTTTCTTAAACCGTTAACTTATACCCCTGAATTTGTCATCAATTCGTGCAGCCCGCCTGAAAAGTAACGCTATTGAAAATGAATGTCAGTTTTCAGTTAGAATTAGAATAAAAGCAATCGCTAATATTTTTTTTCAGGATGAAGATAACTAAAGAGAACTTTGGCTTTCAAACACTTCAATCGTCGAATTGTCGCAATCTATTGAATAACTTTTGTTTTGTATTTATTTTTTTTTATTGTTGATGCTAATATAAGATATCTTTATATTCATTTATTCTTGCCATCTTATTTGTTAAGTAGTTTATTTTTCTCTTGCTACAATTTATTTACGATTTTGTCATTGATGTAAATGTTAAGTGAGACAGATGAATAAAATTTTATTATTATTATTATTATTAGATCGATATATTGATATCGATCAAATTCTCCGTGTGGTTTGAAAATAATCTTCGAATAGGAAAAAAATGTGGAAATGTGGAAAAAACAACAAAGATGACATTGTATGCCCCATCGCAAGAATGATGTAGTAATAATTTGATTTCCATGTTCGATAACTATCTTTTCTTATTAACTAACAACGCTTAGTTAAATTTGATCAAAATAGAATTAAACTGTGAACGAAACTTGAAACGGCACCAATTCGTGTTTCTAAAGACATTTTGCATCATATTTTCATTAAAGAAATCATATTGCAACCCTAAACTTATTTTTCAGGCCAGAACACCTGCTTAAGAGACAGGAAACCATCGGGTCGGTTGGTCAGGCGATGCGCTCCCGGTAACGAGCTGGTCGACTGGCTCTTGGAGTTGTCTCCCTGCATCCACACGAGGGCGCAAGCGGCGGGAATGTGGCAGGCCCTCCTTGAGGAAGGGGTTATAGCTCACGGTAATTACACATTTATTTTTCAATTTTCCACGTTCACTTAATATCCCCGGTTGTTTTGCAGTTTCGCGGGAGAAACCCTTCAAGGACAAGTGCTTCCTCTACCGTTTCTGGCAGGACGAAGAGGGATCGACTTCCCTACCGACTTTGGACGACGTGGCCAACGCGGAAGACCAGATAAGGGATTCCTTGAGCATTTTGATAAACAGGGGTCCGGACGCGACGTTAAGGATGATTTTGAGAAAACCGTGAGTTGATTTTTCCTCTTAGAAAGGGAAATATTTATTAACTTTTTAGATTTCTTTGCAACTCTGTGTAAAAATAATTTTTGTAGCATCAAATTTCTTCAAATTTATGTATCGTAAAAGATTTGGTGTATAGTTGTTTCCTAAGTAAGTGGACATAAAGATGCTATTTCTAAATCAAGTCAAAAATGAATCTATTGCACACTTAAGGATATACAAAGTCTCCACAGAAATTTTGAAAATACTTTATATTTGGAAACTGTTACACGTCAAGTTAATTGAAATACAAGTACATTATTCGATTGGCATTGGGTCATCCGTTGAATATGCTTTCGCGGTTAATATTACTCGAAACAAAGCAATACATTTCCGTGTTTAACCGTGCGCCATTCAACAATGTTTGACGTGTTCAGTTGTTATTGGCGAATGTAACAGGCGATCGAAACATCACGTCAATTACTATTGAGAATTACGCTTGGCTAAACACCGAAGTTGTTGGTTTTGTTCCATATCAGTTTTTCGTCCCTTTTCATCTCCCTCCGCAAAGGATTTATTTCAAATTATGCAGCATTAAATATTAAATCCGTACTTGAATTGATTCTTCGCTTGACATTTAATAGAATGGGAATTTTACTTATCCAAAATTTATTGAAGTGTATTCTTTATCTTTTCAAACTTTTGAGCTTTGATAATTTTCATGAAACGTTATGGTTTCCAAATTCAGGGTTTTATTTCATATTATTATGGTTTACTTATTATTTTAATTCTAAATTAACATTTAATTTAGGCACGTCATAACCATTAATTGCTATTAAACTGGGATAAATTGATTGGAATGATTTGAAATGAATAGAAAAGACAGTTTAGTATTGGTCTAAATATTTTTTACTATTTGCTGAATAAAGTCATTAGATTAGATTATCTTACTGAAGCTCTCTGCGTATATTATATTTTATAAATTTAATGGCTGATGCAATACCAAACAGACAAAAGTTATATATACCTAATTGTTTTGTTTAATTAAGGGTTGTATCTTATAAGTCAAACAGTTTCCAAAACAGTACAATTTATCGAAGATTGGTCACAACAATAATTATAATTTTTTCACACATTTGACACCCTAGAACGTTCACACTAAAAAATGTTTACGACTAGTATATATAGATAGTATTAAATATAGAAATTCGCGGAGAATCACAATAAAACTGTATCATACAATGGTATACAAGGGTATTAGAAGATGTAAAAGGGCTCCTAGAGAGCTATACTAATAAGATATTTTCAAATGCCTAATAACAGATTGTTGAGTGATATTTTAGGTTTCTTCTCAATTACTTCTACTACAAGTATCATAAGCATAGACATCGCTATAGACTGTCCATTTTTATGATTAGCTATTTAGTGCGTTCGAGGACATACTATAGCAATAGTAATGTATTTAACATTTTCTTAAAAAGACCTCTTTAAAATGCCCTACTCCGCGATATGTCAAAATACTAATACTCTACTTTGACCGTAGGACACACTTCACTTTTATTCTATCATAATACATACAAGAAGTATTAAAAACATTAGTGCCTCAAACCCAACTTTCATATATCTAATTGTCCACCAAATATCTTCAAAACTTCAATAACATCTGTAGATTTGAATACAGAACAATAGATAAAGAAAATATACTTTACGGGCGCTCTGTCTGAGCAACATAGCTTTAGGTTTCTAGCAATTATTTTCCCTACAAATACAAGTACATCTTTTTGCGTGGTATTGACATTTATACAAAAATTGATACTTCGCAGAAGTCACGAAAGAACCCCGGACGACCTAGAGACCATCTACGAAGAACTCCTACACGTCAGGGCCCTCGCTCACCTCACCAACTCCGTGAAGAAAGAACTCGCTGGCTTCATAATGTTTGAAGCACACCCGAGGCCCAGTACAGTATGTGAGTTTTCAGTACTTGCATTATTCAAACACGTCACCTAAATATCCCCCCTCCCTTTCTCGTTTCCCAAGTATTCCACCAGGGGGACGAAGGGAAGTCCTGGTACATCATCTTACGAGGTTCGGTGGACGTCGTCATACACGGCAAAGGCACAGTCACGACTCTACACGAGGGCGACGATTTCGGCAAGTTGGCTTTGATCAACGACGCTCCGAGAGCGGCGACCATAGTGCTGCGCGAGCACAACTGTCACTTCCTCAGGGTGGACAAGGACGACTTCAACAGGATACTGAGGGACGTCGAGGCGAACACGGTCCGATTGAAAGAGCACGGCAAAGACGTGCTAGTGTTGGAGAAGATCTCGTCCCAGTCGAAACACGCGGGTCACTTCAAGTAAGTTGAATTATGGAAGCAAATTTGATCGGGATGAAGATGAAGTGAAGATAACTACTTCTTAATTAGTTAATACATCATATCTTTAGATCGGTTCTTCCTCAGAACTAGTATAATATAATTCCAAAGGTATGAACTTCGCAAGTGAAACTGTGGCGAAGTTCACTAAAGTAGTAGAAGAAAATCACCCAACACCACACTGTTCTAGTATTTCGACCGCAGAACTGAAGATGACAGCCTTGCTACCTTTATTTGTTTAACTACAAAAGAGTTACTTAACATGCGCGACCGGCTCTTAATACCTCAATACAATTTTCGACACTATATTTGCAATTACCAGGCAAAAGTCTGTTAACATTGATAGACTTTCTATAATCATCCATACTTAATTTAATTTATCATTGTTCCATCCAAAAGGGAAGAATATTTGTTTCTTCCGGGTATATAAATTTTGCTATATGTAGCCACAAATCCTAGAACTGCACACTAGTTTTTGTCCAAAAAGACATATTATAAACGTTCCCTACAATCAAATATCACAGTGAAACGTGCTGCCTTTACATAAACATTTATCCAGTTTTTCAATAAAAAGTATTTTAAAAGATCTTAACGGGATGTAATAATTCGAACACGGCATCCAGTTCAGTTTTCTCAAAATGAATCTATCTCATGCTTTCGTGGATTGTCTACCTTTTTTCTTTAAAAATAGATTAACAAGATTAAATTATGTTAAATTGAAAACAACTAGCGAAACTGAACGGATTTTCTATTAATTAGGATATTTTAAAATCTTTTATAATGAGATGTACAAATTTATCTCATGTGTTTCATCATTGTCATTCTTCTTATACACAATTAAATTTTACTTATTTGCACATTTTTTAAAAATTACTTTGCAGATACACAGTGATGGCTGGAACGCCTCAAAAAATGTTGGAACACCTCCTAGAAACTAGACTAGACGGCAAAGGAGCATACAGCGGCAACGACTTTTTAAGTACGACCCAAGATCCCTTCTTGGACGATTTTTTACTTACCCACATCGTTTTCTTACCAACACATCGACTAATCGACGAGTTAGAAAGATAATATCCTTTTAAACGTTTTTACTTTTTTTGAAAGAATACCGTACACGAAGTGATGTGGACAATTTGCGGCCCCTTCTGATTCACAATTTTATCCACAAAACTTAAAATAAATTCTCTTAACTCCAAATCACTTATAGAATAGATTCCTCCAGTCAAGATCGCGAATTCATGATGTCTTGCAAACGCAGAGTGGTCCAGTTTATATACAGATGGGTGGCTACTATCAGACATCCTGTATTCGACGACGAATCGGTTACGGAATTTGTGGAAGATCTAGCGAAAGAATTGGAAATAGATTGCATGCATTGGAGTGTTCTACAAGAGGAGGCGTCACTGATGCATCACGTAATGACACAACTAAAAAGGTAACCAGAGACCATTTCAACCTATTATAACGTTAATGTTGATGAATGTAACTTTGAAGAAAACCTTTTCTTGAAAATTGACCATTTATTGGTCTTGGTTTTAAACTTCTTTTATCAAAAAATTAATCAAAGGTCGGCGATGGAATTCAATGTATTCTTATTATAGTTTCATTGACAAAAATACAAAGAATCGAAGTAACTAGAATTTGTGATTAGCTTGCTTTAAAACAGTTGTACCTTATTGCTCCAACTAACATGTTTAGAATGCAACGGTTGATGCAAGTTAACTTATGAAAAATACTTATTTATGCCAAGATACAAGGATGATAGGAAGGCACACGAAGGACAAAAATGGAAGCTGCCAACGAACGGACAGCCGGTCAGTTTGTTCACAGGATCGGATCCGGGGAATAACAGGACAATCATTATGCCTCAAGACGATAGTACGTAAAAATTTCTTATAAAAATCGAAGCAAACTTAATGTGATTTTTTCTTCACAGTCATTTTTCGAGTATACTGTGCCGATCACACCTACTGTACGTTGAGATTACCAGTAGATGCGACAGCAGAAACCATAAAGTTATTCGCTGCGGATAAACTGCAGATGCGACCCTGCGAAGAACTGTTATTGGTAGAGGTGAAATCTACAGGCGAAAGAGTGGTCTTCAAGGATAACGATATCAGTATTCCGACTGCAATCAGCATCAATAGCAGAATTTTCGTCACTCCGAAAGATCACCTAGATGCGGTGGTAATAAACACGATTTAAATTTAAGTTTAAACAAGTTATTTTCTGTTAAATTCTTAATCTTGTAGACGTGTCTTCCCGAACAGGAAGAACCAACGCAAGGTGTCGACGCGGATTTAGAATTATTTAGCACCAAAGAATTAGCTTACTACATGACCCTGTTCGATTGGGACTTGTTCTGGTGCGTCCACGAATTCGAACTTTTATATCACACTTTCGGAAGACACCACTTCGCGCAAATTACGGCAAATTTAGACGTTTTTATTAGAAGATTCAACGAGATCCAATTCTGGGTGGTTACGGAGATATGTCTCACTCACAATTTAAATAAACGGGTCGCCATTCTAAGGAAATTTATAAAATTAGCTGCGTAGTAAGTTCGATTGAAAGTATGTATTCCTTCTTCCTCATTTCGGTGATTTCCAGTTGTAGGGAATATCAAAATTTAAACGCGTTCTGCGCGATCGTAATGGGACTGAGCAATATGGCCATATCGAGATTGTCTCTGACGTGGGATAAGTTACCGTCCAAATTCAGGAAGATGTACAGCGACTTTGAGGCTGTCATCGACCCCAGTAGGAACCATAGGGCGTATAGGGTTAGCGTGGGCAAGTTACAACCTCCCGTGGTTCCGTTTATGCCCTTGCTCCTGAAGGATATGACCTTCACTCACGAGGGAAACAAAACGTGTCTGGAAGGGCTGGTCAACTTCGAAAAAATGCATATGCTAGCGCAAACCATGCGAACTTTGAGGTTTTGCAGGAGCCGGCACTTAGGTTTGTATAGGAAAAAAAACTATATAAGAGTGATGTCTGAAGCATCCAACTTTTGGTTGGTTTTAAGTAGTTAACGTTTAAGTAGTTAAAAAAGGGTGTCGGAAAATTTGTACTGTTCTATTCTTAATTTTCCTCTTTATCCATTTTAATATAAGAATGGATGGTACTGGGAAAGATTTGTGTAAGAAATATTAACATTATTTATTGATTCCAGTAATTTTTCAAGACCTGTGTTATAATTAAATTTATCCTATTAATAACATTTTTTTTTATAGTTTTGGAACCTCCCTCGCCAAAGAGCGAAAGCGAAGTAAAATCGTACATTTCATGTTTACGGGTAATCGACAATCAAAGGATTTTGACGAGTCTCTCGCAGAAATTAGAACCGAGACGATCATAGTCCATACCGATGACATTTCGTCACGGTTTTCTGAGCGAAACGCTGAGTAAACTCACAGGACCAAGAAATTAAAAAAAAAAACAAGCGATTCTTATGATACTCGATGATCAACCAAAATGTTTTTAGAAAAAAAGGAGAAACAACGCCAGACAATCGAAAGTGTACATTAATACGATTATTTATATTATAATTATTATTGTAAAGTTATAGCAGGGGCTTTCGGGCCATCCACTGCGACCAGAGAACTATGCACCAATTTTTTATGTTAGCGGGCAACGGAAATAGAAAAAACGAAGTTGCAATATGTAATTCATACACTAGTTACCGTAGGTTAGAATTAAATTAATTTTCGTGTTGTAAATATCTCGAATCTCTAACTATTTATAGCTACGTCTATATTTATTATACAAAGTGATCACCTTTGCTAGAGGATAATCAAAAACAACGTCTTCGCCCTTTTACCTTTTATCGTTCTCTCTATCTTTCTCTCTCTGTCTCTCTCTCTC